>CM061047.1:1993313-2144273 GCA_030762985.1 Adelphocoris suturalis
ACGTCAAGGGCTGAATTCTCAACGGAAATATGATACAGGTTTGCTTCAGCCAATATAGCTGTGGTCCTCCTCATAGGAACCTATCAAACAAAGACATATATTTCAAAACTTCGAAAAAACAGCCGGTTATTCCTTATTTTTATTTATCTTTTATTATGGGGATTCAAATAATCATGCTCGCCCACTTTGCCGCACTTGAGCAGTGTGCGCAATCCATACCAATTTTCTTACTTCAAAAGAGAACCCCCCCCCCCCCCCCCCCCCCTTTTTTTCAGATACAAATTCTACGAAAAATTGCATGCAAAAATAACTTAACTCACGAATTTGATAGTGCACACAACCGTGCACGAATACGAAGCGAATGGATGAAGAAGCGGTATTCCACACTAAACGATTTGGATCAAGTGACCTCTCATTTTTTAGTGTTTTTAAAACTCTGATTACCTTGATTGTCATAATTTTCCCAAGCAACCATTCTCTTCCAAGTTATTGACAAGTAAACAGAGGTTCTTTCCATTTCCACATCAATTCATTGACTGCGAGGACTCACAGATGGGTGGATCAATGTGGACGGATGGACTGGTTAGCAGTTTCATGAGTTTTTGAAAATGATTTCTCAACCTTAGTTGAATCAATCCAAAGATTTCCTAATAAGTTCATTTTTGCCTTCATATTTTCAACATGTTTTATATAAAAAAGGCCTTCTGTTCTTAAATTGTTTTTAAAAAAATAAACTCTAACGTTTCTTCCCAGCAACTGGGTCTTCTTCAAATTAAAATTCATAACTTCAATCTCGATTCGAAAAATAAGGAACCAACATTGTACTAGAGGCTTAAACGTTAACCAGGAGATCAGAATCAGTAAACAACGACTCTTGGTGATGATAGCACAACATAAAACTCGTAAACGAGTTCCACTATCTGTTTTACAGGCAGATACCATGTTACATTGTTACATGGATATGTCTTTGATTGGGGATTTCATAACGGTTGTCCTCGAGAGTTGTAAACAAATCCTTTAACTTTAAACAAATCCCTGGGCCGCATGGCCGCATCCCGACTAATTCCAACAAAACAACGGTTTACTTATAGAAATGTTGAAAATAACTGTAAAGAGAAGCCACTACAATGAGTTGTTGTTAACAGTCGACTGTTGTCAAGAGGATGAAAATGTTTCCTATGGAGTGGAGTAAATGATGCTATTGCTTTACGTTAAGAATATTGTAACCGGCTTATTAAAATTGTTTATAGTCCAATACACTTAGTTTAGGAATGTAGCCAGGTACGTAAGGAGGGGGAAATTGGTAGCTTGAGATGTGAACATTTATCACATAAATCAAGCGCTTTCCAACGAGTGGCGAACGATTTTTGTGCGATGAAAACTGCGGAAGTTTCCATTCCCCTAGCAACGGCTAGGTTGCATGTGAAAAACACTGAAATTGTGACACAAATTTTGCGTCACGGAAATTTTTGGTTGACCCCCCAGTGCAAAGACATAAAATATCCATGTCATAAAAGGAAGAAAAAGAAAAAAAAGTCCAGTCATGCAGCATGACCCCATGAGCGAATTTTTGAAGAAATCTTCGACATTTCAGTCGCTATTGATCGTGTTGAGAAATTTTAGTTTATGATTTTGATAGACAAGCATGGAATCAAATTATTAACACATGCACAGAGTAAACTCATCAGTTGTGATTACATTTTTTTTTTTTTTTTTAAAGCACCTACTACCTACGTTTTAAACAGCATGGTTCTAGGATTGGTTATACAGGGATACTTCCATAAGAGTAGTTCAATCTGAATTTGGACAATGTTTCATGCAAATATTACCGATTTTTACAACTAGCGAACGGCATTATTTCGATTTTTGACTGATTTTTCAACTTTGAAATTTTTGAAAACTTGATACACATTCTTATAGGAAATTTTATGCTGATTCCGATATACCACATGTTAGTATGCTGAAAAAATTATTTCGCACAACAAATCGCAAAAAACAGGCTATTTTGAAATTTTTGACTACATTTTTGAAAATTTCAACCCGAAGATCTAATCCGATCATGCTGGCCAACGAACTTGAACTTTCGTTTTGTGTCCTTAACATTTTAAAATTTGTTTGAAGTTTCTAGCACAATTCTACGGACAGTTATCGTCTGGAATGACACATACATACATACATACATACATATATAAATATATACATATATACATACATACATACATAAAAAAATGCGTTAAACTTCAGCATATGATTCAGAATAGCCTGAAACGGATTTCTGCATAAAAGTTTTTCTAAAATTCACATTCTACAAATTTTGAGGCGAGAGCAATAGCTTAATTTTCTTCAAAAATTCGCTAAAAACTATAAACATATTGATATTTTACACTTTTGAATATTAATCTCCCTGAAGATGCCCCAGTTCCTGGGGAGAAACTTTGGTGTTTTACTAAAAACCAATTTAAGGACAGAAGGCCATTTTTATAAATGTCCGAATAAAGAAACGTTATTCACATTTGTAAACATTTATTTTATCTTTCTTAGAGGTGAAGTACCCTGTATTGGCTCGATTGAATATTTAACTGCAAAGCTCACTCAGCTAATCGGGAGTCAGTCGACCGTATTATTCAGCACCTACCTATTTCAGTTCCTACTTCTCGAGTTTCATGTTAGATGAAAAAAAAATTTAGCTGATTGGGAGGGAGACACTTTGCTATATTTTCCCGGGTATTCAAATATAATGGTTTAATTGATGGTATAATTGATAAATAATTAATTGGGGGTGCATTTACAGGTTGACAGGAAATTAGGCTCAGGAAGAGATAGAAATGAAAAATCAATAATCAAAAGTTGAAAATATTATCCGCTAATACCTTCGGGAGAATAATTTCAGTCCAAACCAAGATGATCAGAAGGAGAGGGAAAATTAAATAGTAGATTTCAGAGGAATAATGCCCTTAGCGGTTCCGCACAGTAGTTTTCTGTTTGGTGCGTTCAAGTGTGCGCACAGAGTTACCCAGAGAAGGTTATTCCAAGTAAATATCATAGATTTGAGACCTTTACCTACCACCTTGGATGCTGAAGACGTTTTTTTCAAAAACGTTTATTTTGACTTTTTTCCACCTGAAACACATTAGTCGAAACACTATGCGGCTCTCTGTAAAATTTCAGCTTTCTTCCGTGAACAGGAGAGAATTGGGCTCAGTCAGCTGATCTGGACGGAGCCCGTCATTTCATTCGCCTCTTGATGCTCCATGAAGGCTCTCTTTCACATTTCAAGACTCTCTATCAAATTTCAACTTCCTAGAGTGAACAGGGGAGAATTTGTCTGATTCACTCGAGAAAATTTTTAAATTTGATTTCTGGAATTTACGTATCTTGAAACGTTAAAAAACAAATTTTGAGATGTGGGATACTTTTTCCATATGTCTCCCTAGTTTCGTACTTAGTAGTACTTACTTAGTACCTAGTTTAGTACTCGTTTACAAGGATGTACGAAGGGGTGGGGCAACTGGGGCAGTTGAACAGTAGACTACCAACTCCGCAATAATCTCGTCACACGCATCTGTGTGAAGTATCCCATATTTGGATTCACTACTAAGTTCATTACAAGACCGATTTTCGGATGATATTGTAACAGCTTCGAGGGGATTGGCACTTCTTGGATGTTGGAAATGTCAAAGGAAGAACTCAAACAGCGACTGACCCACTTTTGTAAGTCTTATGGTCTGGATACACTCATTGAAACTGAGGCTGAGCTATGGCATACATTTTGGATGGAAAGGGGTCTTACTACAGAAAAATTGAATGAATTGGATTTTATCGATGTATTGCAAGAGACCAAGGGGTTTTACCCCCAAGTGAAATCGGCGCCTAAACCTTCTTTCAGCACAGCCGTGCACAACGTGTACGATTGAAAGGTCATTCAACTCGTTGAGAAGGGTTAAAACATGGGTGAGGTCAACCATGTCAGAAGCCCGTCTCAACGGACTGTGCCTATTGAATGTACACAGAAAGTTGGTCCTCGAGAAGAAAAATCAATTTGTTGATGAAGTGTTGAAACTTCATCAACACTTCATGTTGCAGTAATTTGTTAAGTTGCAACATAAAATGTTGCAGTAATAATAATTTTCAATTTGTTCTCAATTCATTACATTTTATATAAATTATAACTTTGCATTTACCCTCATTTTGTTCATGATTGTTTTTGCCTACATCGGTCTTGTAAAATTACCGTTGGCCCCAGTAGAGTGAAAAGTCTGCGTACGCCCTTGCTTATCTACCGTATAAAGATTACACAGTTAACGAAACGCTTGCATACAAGTCTGCAACACATTGGGACATTTTATGTCTTTAGTTGAAGACAAGTATGTGTTGCAGACTCGTATGCAAGCTCTAAGAGCCACTCAGCTGATCCGGACCCTGGGCATCGTCACGCAAATGTGCTAAAGAGACTACATACGAAATTACAGCTTCCTAGAGTGTAAAACATAGAAATTAGCTTTAAGAGCCACTCATCTGATCCTTGAGAATGATCACCTGTATGTACACAATTATTCAAATAACCATGCTCATAACTCAGCTTGTTGGCCACGCACTTCGCAGTAGTTAACATAATATGGTTGGATAAATTGAGAGCTTTCGAACGAATGGTCAAAGAATTTCGTGGGATGAAAAACGACGAAGTACCATTTCCCTAGCAACGACTCGGTTGTAAGCGGAAATCACCAGAATATTTTCGTGAGCAATTTTCCGTGACGTTTTAGCGATTTTTTGAAGAAAATTAAGCCATTGCTCTCGCCTCAAAATTTGTAGAATGTGAATTTTTGAAAAAAAAAAAAATTATGCAGAAATCCGTTTCAGGCTATTCTGAATCATATTCTGAAGTTTAACGCATTTTTTTATGTATGTATATATGTATGTATGTATGTATGTATGTATATATGTATGTGTCATTCCAGACGATAACTGTCCGTAGAATTGTGCTAGAAACTTCAAACAAATTTTAAAATGTTAAGGGCACAAAACGAGAGTTCAAGTTCGTTGGCCAGCTTGATCGGATTACATCTTCGGGTTGAAATTTTCAAAAATGTAGTCAAAAATTTCAAAATAGCCTGTTTTTTGCGATTTGTCGTGCGAAATAATTTTTTCAGCATACTAACATGTGGTATATTCGGAATCAGCGTAAAATTTCCTATATGAATATGTATCAAGTTTTCAAAAATTTCAAAGTTGAAAAATCAGTCAAAAATCGAAATAATGCCGTTCGCTGGTTGTAAAAATCGGTAATATTCTTCAAAAATTCGCTCATGGGGTCATGCTGCATAACTGGACTTTTTTTAAATGTATGTATGTATATATGTATGTATGTGTCATTCCAGACGATAACTGTCCGTAGAATTGTGCTAGAAACTTCAAACAAATTTTAAAATGTTAAGGACACAAAACGAAAGTTCAAGTTTGTTGGCCAGCATGATCGGATTACATCTTCGGGTTGAAATTTTCAAAAATGTAGTAAAAAATTTCAAAATAGCCTGTTTTTTGCGATTTGTTGTGCGAAATAATTTTTTCAGCATACTAACATGTGGTACATTCGGAATCAGCGTAAAATTTCCTATAAGAATATGTATCAAGTTTTCAAAAATTTCAAAGTTGAAAAATCAGTCAAAAATCGAAATAATGCCGTTCGCTAGTTGTAAAAATCGGTAATATTTGCATGAAACATTGTCCAAATTCAGATTGAACTATTGTTATGGAAGTATCCCTGTATAACCAATCCTAGAACCATGCGGTTTAAAACGTCTTTCATATGACGTCGGTATGTTATTTTATTTCATGTCAAGATTTGATGATGTTATGATAGGATACTGTTAATATTTCAACTGCCTTCAATACTGACCACATTGGACATCGAAATCTATGAATATTTACCTACATTTGTCTTTAAATCTACAAGATTAGTTTAATAATAATAAAGTATGAGTACCTCCTAATTATTTTTAATAATTTGATTCCATGTTAGTCTATCAAAATCATAAACTAAAATTTTTCTACACGATCAATAGCGACTGAAATGCCGAAGATTTCTTCAAAAATTTGCTCATGGGGACTTGCTGCATGACTGGCCTTTTTTTAGTTTATGTGCCATAGCAAAGACTGAAAATGTCAATATTATTGTCCCGCTTGTAAGCCTTATTTTGGTGTCCCTTGGTTGAGGTGATAATCTCGGTTATATAGCTGTGCCGCTTGGTGACAGGCTAATTAGTTGGCAACACCATAACTATAAGAAACAAAATAAAATACTTCCTTTTAAGGGTGCGCTATAGAGTTCTGTGAGCCCTCATTTACATATCAGTCTTACTCCAGCCGTCCACCAACGATGTGTGCTGGACCAGATTGCCCTCTTCCTACGTCTTTGGGTGTATGTACTTACTTGTCATTGCACTAATACGTCTAGAAAGAAGAACAAAAATGCGACCCCAAATTAGTGGGAAGGAAGCATGTTCTGTGTTTTAGCATTTTAGCCGCAGGCTCAAAGCGGAAAGCAACGGAGCGGTCCTGGGACGCCCGAAGGGCTGAGTAGTCTAATTCTTGGTCATACAAAGGTTCATTATTACACAAAATTGATTATTTCTGTATTATACTGCCTTCTGCGAAGATCAGCGGTACATAATTTCTTATCAGACATAGTCTACGATACATTATCTAATTACAACTATGGTACATCTAAGGGTAT
The DNA here is from genome assembly GCA_030762985.1 of Adelphocoris suturalis. Taxonomy (NCBI): domain Eukaryota; kingdom Metazoa; phylum Arthropoda; class Insecta; order Hemiptera; family Miridae; genus Adelphocoris; species Adelphocoris suturalis. The sequence goes on from CM061047.1 coordinate 2,000,047, forward strand.
AATTTAATGTTCGATATATTACAAAATCTCAAAAACGTTCGAAATATGAATAGTGTTTTTATTTATTTTGTTGATGATCGAAAGTGTACATCAACATGAATGTGAATGAGAATATGTGAGAACATACTTATAACAAAGTGATACCTAACTTTGTTTTCGTGTATTCCATTAATGCCACATACAACAAGCTAATATTTGCATTTATTTTATTCATCCACTCAAAGTTCGGTGACCGGTCGCTAAACCAAGCACTTTGAATGTGGTGAAGTGTGAAACTGTTGGGTAAAATGAATATTGACAGTGTCATGATTGTGTCATGCATGCTTTCAGCCAATTAAGGGCCTCAGCATTTTAATAACGGAGCCCGGCAATGTTAAATAAAATGCAAACGGACAATAATAGTGTTTTGTTTAGCTGTGTAACGCGATCGTAACATGAATGAACGTGTTTCGTTCGTGCGAGGTCGGGGTTTCCAAGGGTAAATGTAAAAGATTCCGCGGCTCGAGTCCCGGAGTCAAGTCGTCACCTCGAATCACCTATTCATAATCGTACTGTTCATCATGTTATGATCCATAAATAATCTCATTGATTCAATTTTACAATAAAGCGCCCTGATTTCGCAAATCCTTTCCATCAATTAGAGTAGGGACTGAAATATGTGATCGGCCATAAAGCCATATAATCTTACATTCAGTTTGAACCGAGCTGGCCCACAACCAGCTGAACACATGGGTTTTTACTGAACAGTGAATTGTGTCTGTTGCTTCCGAGTCTACCTGAAGGTAGCTGAAAATCATTGTTTGTGTTCCACTCGGATTTTACGTTTTAGGCCATTAAGAAAAGTCCAGTCATGGCCCCATGAGCGAATTTTTGAAGAAATCGACATTTCAGTCGCTATTGATCGTGTAGAGAAATTTTAGTTTATGATTTTGATAGACAAACATGGAATCAAATTATTAAAAATAATTAGGAGGTACTCATACTTTATTATTATTAAACTAGGTAATCTTGTAGATTTAAAGACAAATTTAGGTAAATATTCATAGATTTCGATGTCCAATGTGGTCAGTATTGAAGATAGCGACCGAGAGAATCGGAGGACGGAATATTTCACAGAGTAAACTCATCAGTTGTGATTACATTTTTTTTTTTTTTTTTTTTTTTTTTTTAAACAAGCTCCTACTACTGTTTTAAACAGCATGGTTCTAGGATTGGTTATACAGGGATACTTCCATAAGAGTAGTTCAATCTGAATTTGGACAATGTTTCATGCAAATATTACCAATTTTTACAACTAGCGAACGGCATTATTTCGATTTTTGACTGATTTTTCAACTTTGAAATTTTTGAAAACTTGATACATATTCTTATAGGAAATTTTACGCTGATTCCGAATATACCACACGTTAGTATGCTGAAAAAATTATTTCGCACAACAAATCGCAAAAAACAGGCTATTTTGAAATTGTTGACTACATTTTTGAAAATTTCAACCCAAATGGCCAACGAACTTGAACTTTCGTTTTGTGTCCTTAACATTTTAAAATTTGTTTGAAGTTTCTAGCACAATTCTACGGACAGTTATCGTCTGGAATGACACATACATACATATATACATACATACATACATACTTAAACATACATACATACATACATAAAAAATACGTTGAACTTCAGAATATGATTCAGAATAGCCTGAAACGGATTTCTGCATACAATTTTTTTAAGAATTCACATTCTACAAATTTTGAGGCGAGAGCAATAGCTTAATTTTCTTCAAAAATTCGCTAAAACTTTGGTTTTTTGTCTCTCTCTCTCTCTCTCTCTCTCTCTCTCTCTCTCTCTCTCTCTCTCTCTCTCTCTCTCTCTCTCTCTCTCTCTCTCTCTCTCTCTCTCTCTCTCTCTCTCTCTCTCTCTCTCTCTCTCTCTCTCTCTCTCTCTCTCTCTCTCTCTCTCTCTCTCTCTCTCTCTCTCTCTCTCTCTCTCTCTCTCTCTCTCTCTCTCTCTCTCTCTCTCTCTCTCTCTCTCTCTCTCTCTCTCTCTCTCTCTCTCTCTCTCTCTCTCTGTGTTAGTGCATTTGGCCGTGTATCCGCAAATTCTTACGAGCGTAACTTTTACAATTTTCATCCGATTTTGATGAAGTTTTTAGTGAATAGTGCGGGTTAAGATGTAGTTGATCACCAACCGTTTTCATAGCTAAAAAATCAATGTATTATCACTCTGCGCATTCGCAAACAAAAGAGTACGGCACTATTTTCTGATGTTCCAGTCGTCTGATCTCGCTTGAATTTAAAAGGGTTGTTAGGTGTATTTAATGATCACATATAGATTTCATTATAATCGTATAATTAGAATAGTTGCTGGGTGTGCGCAATCTGCAAAACTAGCATGAATTCTACGTTTTTAATAGATTTCGATTAAATATTTTGGAAATAGGTGGATTAGGCTTGGAATCGTTTTCTGTCAATTTTACCTCTCGAAAATTGTTTTCACTGCGTATGTGCAAACATCCATCCATAAACCAAGTATCATTTTCTCATGGCCTATTATTTAGATCTCGGTTAAATCCGGAAGGTAGTTGGGAAATTACGTTATGATTACACCACATGAATTTCATCAACTTATACATGCGCTAACCCAAAACCCTTGCCAGGCAGGGCAGGGGTTTGCTTTTAAAATTTTAAAGGCAAAAGTTGGGGAGGGGGGTTCGAAACCACGTTCTGCTACCATATGACAATAGAGGTGATGGGCATGTAGTAGTTACTCCTTCAAAGGAGGGAGGCGATTAACCTGCTACACCCAGAGGATATCCAAAAGGTTGAATAACCTCAAAAATATGCTAAGTTATAGAGCAAGAATCGAGAAGGCGGAACTACTCCTATCCATCACAAAAGGAATGCTTTGTGTTCGTGCTAGAAGTCAACTTTGGTGCAACTATTACCTCGCGTGGTGTACGGTACCAGAGGTCAGTAACAGAATTGATAAAGGCAGGATTTTCTTACATGATCCTGAAATGGATGACCATCAGAGTCCTAACCGGTGGAGCATTCATACGGTCCGCATTCAGAGCGATTGCACTCAACCGTGTAGTGACGGATGGCTGACTATGCTGAACCTGGAGCTGAACTCGGAAAAATATAATGATGAGGAGAAGCGCCTACTGGCACAGTCAGAAGAGTCATTTCCTCCATGTACTCGTGGAGGGGGGGGGGGGGGACGACGACGATTTAGCCATGTCCCCACCCCTAATGGGCCACCCCTAATGGGGGGGCGGGGGATGTCTGGGACCTGCGTTATAATGCTTCTGGAAGGGCTCAGTAGCATAGTCCTGGTATAGACTTAGGGACCCTAAATTGGGCACCACGATTGCAGGGCAGGGCGGTCGTGTGAGGATAAGCCAAGCCCCACAGACAGACACGCACCAAAGTTGTCCGGGGTGGTCTAAAACGTAAAATAAAAGTGGAAAATTGTATTTTTGAGAGAACAGATTTTTTCTAAATGAAATCTATGTTTATAGGTACCCTGGGAAGTAAAACTGTGCTAATTTGATTTTTTCAAACGTGCTACTTTGATTAAAAAATTAGCTAATTTGGCCTGGAATTGAGCAGTTAGCAATAGGTCGATCGAACTGGTATAGCGCCGAAGAACAGTTCGTGTAAAGGGGAACGGGAAAGGAAGGTAGGGAACAGGTCGTGTAAGACCCACTTAAAGAGACAGAACCATGTTGCCATGGTGTTATTTGAAATACTGCAAAACCATCTTTGTAATATAGTATTCATTATCCAAATAAAAATGTCAATGCAAGAACTCAAAACATATTTTACCTCCAAAATCAAAATTTTATCTTTCTTTTTGAGTTTCAGGACTTGTTGATCAATTTTGTTCCGTCTGTCTGTCTGTCTGTCTGTCTGTTGTCTGTCTGTTTGGGTGTGCCAATTTCTTTTCACGGTCATAACTATACATACTAAGTTTTAGTCCGATTTTAATGACACTTTCAGGGATTCTGTGGGTCTGCTTCTAGATTGTCCCTTATAAATTTCATTTTCAACATATCAATTGTGGCGTGTGCGAATGCGCTAACGTGAACTTCTTATGAAGTCGATTGCTTACGATCTGTTGGGTGTAGGTTTTGGAGAGGAGCCCAGAGTTTCATCGAGATTTGTTGATAAATAACTATTGCGCATGCGCTAAATATATTCATAAACACATGTAAAAATCCTAGACTAATAGACTGATTTTTATAAAGTTTTCCGGAATTGCGCGAGTTTAGCTCGTAGATGGTAACTTACCAATTTTATTGCCGTAGATACCGTAGGCACTTTAAACTAAGTCCGTGTGTGTTACAATAAATCAGAAAGCTACTACCCTCAGTTTTTGCAATAATTTAAGGCGAATTCCAGAGGTTCTTGTATGTTTGAGTTTATTTGATACAAACAGGTGGGCGGTATTTTTAAGTTTGTTCGTGTTAATGGAAAATAATTTTTCCCTAGATATTAACCAATTTTTCATGAATTATTTTCCAAAGCTTATTGAACAGCAGCTGCTTATTGAGTGCAGTTCCGGCACTAATAATCTTTCTTGACCTACTTGAGCACAGGGCTGCTCAAAACATAAATATGTACTAACACAGAAGAATTCTGCCAAGACGGGTGGGCAGTATCTTCCTCACATATTGCAACATGGACGTATAGAATTCATTGAAAAACGCTGCAAATTATTACATAATGGTTTATTATTTCTGAATCAGATAGCCAGCTATAGTAACCAGCATGCTCTGGGGCATTCGCCAGTCTCTTTTCTAGTATCCACCTCTGTTCTTCCTCTCACTCCACCCCCGCTCACCCCCCTCACTACCCACCGTGACCCCCTGCCAAGCGTACCAGGCGTGCGTGCGTGCGTAAGTCTAACACTCAAAGCCTCGAAAAAGACACTTTTTCGCCCGTTTTTGGCCCATAGCATCTATGCGAGTGAAGCGATCAGGATGGTTAAACGTTAGGACCAACTAGACCCCAAATGGAGTCTATGTGCGAAAGAACGGGTTTTTTAAGTTAATTCGTAGGCCTTTTATGGCCCGGACGGCGGGCGGAGAACGGCGGACGGCGGACGGACATTTCAAATTTGGATTCTACGCACCTTGAAACGTAAAGTGACAAAGTTTGAGGGGGGGGGGGGGGGGGGGTTATAAATTTTTTTGCTATACGATCACATAGGCTTATTATTGGAAATAATAAACCAAAAAGTGGGCCACAATTTTTGAATGCGAAATAGAACAGTATTTAATACATGTTTATGTATAAACATGCTAAAATGCAAAGTAGGGGCTATAATTCATGTTTGCGGATGCGCATGTGATCTAAAGGTTAACGCGCATAATACTTGAAATTTACACCAAAATCGGTCTATTAATCTTCCAGTGTCAACCAATATTACGCGCATGCGTAATAATTATGTCTTATTCAACCAAATGAAAGGGTATCACCCTGCACATAACGACACCTCGAGTTTGAACGAAATCGGACTGATTGGAGGAATCGACGTTGTAAGAAACTCACGTTAGCGTAAGCGTATATTTTCTATTTATTTAAACGGCAATGAGATTCATGGGGGACGTAATCTAGTGTACACAATTCCTGAAAATATCATAAAAATCGATCCGATAGCCTCGGAGTTTTTCCTTTGTCAATCAATCATTGTTTTATCATACTCAATGAATATTACTCCACCAATCGGGATACAATTCATAGGGCATTTTTCTGAAACATATACCCAAGTATCCGAGTTTGAACGAAATCGGACCAGTAGATGATGAGAAATCAACGTTATAACAAAATTAACGTTTGCAAATGCGTACAGACTACTGTTGATCCACTGGCACAGAAAGTTATGTTTGAGAGGGGGGGGTCTAGGATCTAACCAGCAGAATCCCTGAAAATGTAATAAAAATCAGACTGTAACTTGGTAAAGCTTTGGGCGTGAGAAGGATTTGCACAGACAGGCAGACAGACAGAAAGAAATACAGACAAAATTAATCTGCAAGCTCGGAAACAAAAAATAATGCAAGTGCAAGTTTTGACTTTAGAGGAAAAAACCGAAAATAATTGCTAAAGAGACTACATACGAAATTACAGCTTCCTAGAGTGTAAAACATGGAAATTAGCTGAAAGAGCCCTGGAAATTAGCTCTACGAGAGACTCAGCTGATCCGGACCCTGGGCATCGTCACGTAAATGTGCTAAAGAGACTACATACGAAATTACAGCTTCCTAGCGAGTAAAACATAGAAATTAGCTTTAAGAGCCACTCATCTGATCCGGACTCTGGGCATCGTCAAGTAAATGTCCTAAAGAGGCTACATACGAAATTACAGCTTCCTAGAGTGTAAAGCATAGAAATTACCTATTAAAATGATTTAACCACCGCTTCACAAATCAAACCGTTTCAGCAATATTTGGATCACCTGCTATGAATCAAATAATCGAAACACCAGCTCAATGAAATCATCAGAAATTAACAAGCGGTTGCAATCATGTTCACAATATCAATTATTGAGAATGATCACCTGAGTGTACACAATTATTATTCAAATAACCATGCTCATAACTCAGCTTGTTGGCCACGCACTTTGCAGTAGTTAACATAATATGGTTGGATAAATCGAGAGCTTTCGAACGAATGGTCAACGAATTTTGTGGGATGAAAAACGAAAAAGTACCATTTCCCTAGCAACGACTCGGTTGTAAGTGGAAATCATCAAAATATTTTCGTGAGCAATTTTCCGTGACGTTTTTTTAGTTTATGTGCCATAGCAAAGACATAAAATGCCAATAAAATTTATTTGAAAATTACTTTATTCTAAACTAAATTCTCTAGACTTATGCTATTTAACAATTTTTGTAGTTTTTATAGATTTTTTATCACATTTCAATGAAATGCAAGTACATTTTCCAGTATAATTTTATGTTCAAATTTCCTACTGTTCTAGTTCATCTTCTTTATAATAATTTTGTAATATAATATAGAATTTTGACTATTTTAAACTTTGAAGAAACGTTTAAAATATTTTCATTCTGATATTTTCCGAGGCATTACAAAAGCTGAAGTTCCTACGAAAATTCTCTAAAACCTGTATGTTTAAAATCTTTTTTGAATCACAGAATATATTTTAGAATGAGTTTTTTTGGTCATAAATTTGGTAATTGACTATTTTTTCCCCTCAAAGTGCTCAAATATAAAAACAGTGTAAAGTATATAATATACCTATATATTTGCTCAAAAGATCATCAAGACTGGAATTTTTATTTCCTATGAAAATTTGCAAAAACTCGGCCCTTCGGGCCTCGCAAGGGGGCTCCGCCCCTTGACCCCGCCAGGGGGACTTCGCCCCCCTGGACCCCCCCGGATGTTATTACTTTGAGCCTGACTGCTAAAATGTAAAAAACATGGAATCATGTTTTAGCTCCTCGCTCTCACTTTATTATAGAAATGATCACGACGACTGAGCTCTTGTGAGATGATGATCTCCTAATAGAAACTCGCGAGTAAACATTCACTTTATTATAGAAAGAGGCTACATACGAAATTACAGCTTCCTATAGTGTAAAGTATAGAAATTACCTATTAAAATGATTTAACCACCGCTTCACAAATCAAACCGTTCTCGCAATATTCGGATCACCTGCTATGAATCACATAATCGAAACACCAGCTCAATGAAATCATTAGAAATTAACAAGCGGTTGCAATCATGTTCACAATATCAATAATTGAGAATGATCACCTGTGTGTAAACAATTATTCATATAACCATGCTCATAACTCAGCTTGTTGGCCACGCACTTCGCAGTAGTTAATATAGTATGGTTGGATAAATCGAGAGCTTTCGAACGAATGGTCAACGAATTTTGTGGGATGAAAAACGACGAAGTATCATATCCCTAGCAACGACTCGGTTGTAAGCGGAAATCATCACAATTATTGGCGCTACTTTCATCTCACTTTATAGTCTCACTTTTCGGCGGGGGATCCATCGCTAAAACATGATTCCATGTTAAAATAAAAAACGTGGACCAACAAAATTTAAGAGGAGGTGTTCATTTGGTTCATTATTTCAAATGACAAACCACAAGTAGTTCAAATCGTGGTGGTGGGTGTTGGCGGAAGTCTCTGCAGCTCCAAGCACTAATGAGATTCCCGTTGAAAGAGCGCGGCAAAGCAATCAAGTCGCGAAGCCCACCCGCCGACGGTCCCTCGATAAACTGCCCTCCGGAACCGATCATTATTTTTTCAACCTGTTCGTCAAATATGCTGTTTACAGCCCCAAGCGGTCGGCCGATTGCGCTATCGATTGTCAAAAGATCGTGCGAGCTGTTCCGTAGCCAACCTGGCGTCCGTGATCGTCTGATGCACAGAACAAACAGGAAGTATTGCAAATCTATCTGGAGTAACATCAAAACAAATTGACTTACATCTCGTTCTGGAAATCGAGCGGTTTATTTTCATTCCATCACAATTAGCGAATTTTTGAAGAAAATTAAGCTATTGCTCTCGCCTCAAAATTTGTAGAATGTGAATTTTTGAAAACATTTTATGCAGAAATCCGTTTCAGGCTATTCTGAATCATATTCTGAAGTTTAACGCATTTTTTTATGTATGTATGTATGTACCTATGTATATATGTATGTATGTATGTATGTATGTGTCATTCCAGACGATAACTGTCCGTAGAATTGTGCTAGAAACTTCAAACAAATTTTAAAATGTTAAGGACACAAAACGAAAGTTCAAGTTCGTTGGCCAGCATGATCGGATTACATCTTCGGGTTGAAATTTTCAAAAGTGTAGTCAAAAATTTCAAAATAGCCTGTTTTTTGCGATTTGTTGTGCGAAATAATTGTTTTCAGCATACTAACATGTGTGGTATATTCGGAATCAGCGTAAAATTTCCTATAAGAATATGTACTTATCAAGTTTTCAAAAATTTCAAAGTTGAAAAATCAGTCAAAAATCGAAATAATGCCGTTTGCTAGTTGTAAAAATTTGCAAGTTAAAAGTAAAAGTTAAAGTTAAAAGTTAAAGCTAATTGCAAAGTTTAAAGTTAAAAGTTCGCATGAAACATTTTCCAAATTCAGATTGAACTACTCTTATGGAAGTATCCCTGTATAACCAATCCTAGAACCGTGCTGTTTAAAACGTAGGTGCTTGTTAAAAAAAAAAAAAGTCCAGTCATGCAGCATGACCCCATGTATTCCTAATTAATGTAAATCCTAAATGTAAATGTAATTGTAAATCCTAATTATTTTTAATAATTTGATTCCATCAAGTTTGTCTATCAAAATCATAAACACTACATATATACATACATACTCTACACTATCAATAGCGTTACTGAAATGTCGAAGATTTCTTCAAAGATTCGCTCATGGGGTCATGCTGCATGACTGGACTTTTTTATTTTCGGTAGGTAGGTTCTTCCTTTGTTATCTAACTGTATTCCCCCTTCATTATGTCTTCAGAGTGAGTCGTTCAGATTGGATTATATCACAGCCTAGAGCACAAATGAGGAAATTAATTGGGGTTCTCACAGGGTATTTCAGCTTCAAGAGGACCCTTTTTATCATGTTGAAGGTACCCTCTCCACTCTGCGAATTTGGAAATGGGGAGGATACAGCTGATCACTTTCTGTGTGATTGTGATAGATTCTAGAGATCTAGGCAAGAAGCCCTGGGGCATTATACAATCGAAAGGGCCACACTCAGAAACCTAGATCGGAAAGAGATAAAGAAGTTTGTTGCTCTAAGCAACAAATTTAGGGACATAGCGCAGCCGTAGAATCCCCAAATAAAAAGAGGCCCTTTTGGGAAAATATAAGCCATGAGGCCTGGCATTTCTTTCGACGGAAGCCTCATGCAGTCAGTCAGTCCGTGGAAGCAACACCAAGGACGTCATTTCCTGATTTTACTGTTGATTCTTTCTTAGGGTTGTATATTTGAAATTCATTAACGAACTTCCAGCACGGCGTTTAGGTTTTGACATAAATAAAGACTTTTAGTGGTATATAGGAAAAAACGTATCGTCTAGGACGTATCCCCTAATTTGTTGGGGATGCGTTTTCGCTGTAACGCCAACGCATCAGCATTACGTCTAACGCATCTCTCCTCCACTTTCTGTCATTCGCCATTTTTCAGCTGATGCCGAAAGAGCGGGGTTAGATAAGTTCTGACGAACTAATTGTACGATTGAGAATAACATTAATACTATTGACATAAATTGTATATTGATATATTCATCACAGCAACTCTGACTTTGATTGAGAACCGTTCAAACCCAAAACCTCGTTTCATTTGAAGTCGCGATTGTCTGAGGCTACTTACCTAATTACTTTTCTATACTTCATCAGAGCACTTGAAAACTCTGATTCTTGGGCCACTCAGTTCCCAGAGTCGTTTGTGTCTATAAGTCGAAAAAAATGGTTAGCCTTAAAGTCGTTTAGATTTTTCTAATAACCTTTAGATGATGAGCCTCAGGTTGTTGGCCACGCACTGCGTAGTGGTTTCCATAATACAGTTAGATAAATAGAGAGCTTTCCAACGATTGGAGTACGATTCTTGTTCGACGAAAACGACTAGAGTTATGTAGAAACGCGTTGGTAGTCAATGAAATTCATCATAAAACGTGGTAACATTTTGGGTTATGGAAGCGGTAGCAGAACTTTTAGAATAACCCCCAGCGATAAGACATATTAGGGAGTTTTAGTGGCACAAAACGGACGACGCATCCGCAAACGCATCCGTATTTGTTGGCCGGAAACGTAACTCACCTAGGCAACGCTGCGACGTATCTCCATGTGTCCCGCATCTTCGACCTGCAATACGTTCAACTGATACGCTCTGAAAGCCGACGGAAAGGTTCTACAAACTTCACTTCTTGAAAACTCTTGTGAGACAAGCGAAAACCAGGGACGATATTGAGAGTTGTCTTTCTTTCCTCCACCTAGAAGTAACGACAAAATTCGTGTTAACTTTCGATCATTCGCCATTTTTCAGTTGATATCGAAAGAGTGAGGTTACATTAGTTCTTACAAACTAATTGTACGAGTGAAAATAACATATACATAATGTATAAAATAAAATAACTCCAAACCGCGCAAATGTCATTGTAAGTTGACAGGCTCGTTAACACGTTATATCTAAAACTAGAACGTAGTATCTTATGTAAAGGATATAAAATAAAATAATCATACAGATATTTCGTACTTCCATTCTCAAGAGCAAGATTAAACGAAAAGATGACCCAGCTGATCTGACTTCCTCGCAATCAGTTCCATAGGTTCCCAAGAGGCTGTGTACCAAATTTTGGGATGTAGGATGTGCATGAGAGAAATTACCTTTATCGCTTACACAACCGATCTGACATCTTCGCAATCTCTTCCACATGTCTCCAAAAGGCTGTGTACCAGATTTCAGGTCTCTGGTAGTCTGTTGAACTTTAGACCGATGAGAATTAACAATTTGTGTCGGATTTTCGTAACGGTAAATTTGTGATGCATTTACGTAACGCAATCTTTTGAGTCACTTTTCATATTCTAGAACTTGTTTATCGTAGCCTGTGGACTACGAAACAAACAGAACTAAAATAAAGGCAGGCACATATCTGATATATTCACCTGATTCGCAATAACATGTTTTCTGACACCCGTAACATTGAAGATAAAAAAGAACATTCCAGGCCAATTCCATATCTTTCCTTTGCTTAGAATTTTCTGTGTCATCGAAAGCAACTCCGGCCAAGAACTTACTGAAGCTAGTAATTAATAGTAATGCAGACCTTAAAAATTTCACATGTGTAATGAAGTGTATCATTCTTGTTTTCATCATTGTACTGTGTTCATCTTCTGTTGGATAACAATATGTGTGTCTAGTGGTTGCAATGTGAATAATAGATGTTCCCCATCTTACAGCCTCTCGTGCGAATTGTAGTCTGACTCAGAGGTGGTTTTTATGAGCACTTTATCAAAGGGTTTCCCTAATGGCTCAAAGCGTGTTAGAAATGCAATGGCGTGGGTTTTCTTTTGAATCTACGGTAAGACATGGGGGAAGTCGTGGGCGCTCAGGATCAATATTGAAACAAACCAAATCTTGATCTTGTTTGATACCAGAAGTGATCCAGTTCATCATCAACAACGCTAAACAGTAACATTCATCAACATCAATTTTAATGAAATCATCAAAGATGGCGGGTGAATCATTCCTAGCTAGAGTTCCCTATGAAATTCATTGTTCGCAGCATTATTGCTTCAGCACATCGGTGTATGTATGTTGTCCACAATTCTTTGAATGATCCGAATTTGCTCAAATTTGATCAAGCTTGAACGTCAATAATAATCATCTCCTCGAATTTTCGGGATGACTCGATTAATAAATTATAGGTACTGCGAGTTCACGAGCATGAAACTCAACTATTATAAAAAACTTTCCATAAATGGTCGTATTACATTTATGTTAAATTCTGTTGAAATTTGAGCACTTTGGGGACAAATAAAAATTTTATTATACATTTTATAGCAAACTAACTTTTTGACATTAATATTCCGATGAACAAACGATTTTGTGGAGTTTAACAATTTTTTCAAGTGTTCCTATCGATTTTTAGCTTATTTTAATGAAATTTAAGTACTAATATAAAAAAGTCCAGTCATGCAGCATGACCCCATGAGCGAATTTTTGAAGAAATCTTCGACATTTCAGTCGCCATTGATCGTGTAGAGAAATTTTAGTTTATGATTTTGATAGACAAACGTGGAATCAAATTATTAACACATGCACAGAGTAAACTCATCAGTTGTGATTACATTTTTTTTTTTTTTTTTTTTTTTTTTTTTTTTTTTTTTTTTTAATTTAATATTTTTTTAAGCACCACAGCATGGTTCTAAAATTGGTTATACAGGGATACTTCCATAAGAGTAGTTCAATCTGAGTTTAGACAATGTTTCATGCAAATATTACCGATTTTTACAACTAGCGAACGGCATTATTTCGATTTTTGACTGATTTTTTAACTTTGAAATTTTTGAAAACTTGATATATATTCTTATAGGAAATTTTACGCTGATTCCGAATACACCACATGTTAGTATGCTGAAAAAATATTTCGCACAATAAATCGCAAAAAACAGGCTATTTTGAAATTTTTGACTACATTTTTGAAAATTTCAACCCGAAGATGTAATCCGATCATGCTGGCCAACGAACTTGAACTTTCGTTTTGTGTCCTCAACATTTTAAAATTTGTTTGAAGTTTCTAGCACAATTCTACGGACAGTTATCGTCTGGAATGACACATATATACATACATACATATATTCATATATACATACATACATAAAAAAAATGCGTTAAACTTCAGAATATGATTCAGAATAGCCTGAAACGGATTTCTGCATAAATTTTTTTCAAAAATTCACATTCTACAAATTTTGAGGCGAGAGCAATAGCTTAATTTTCTTCAAAAATTCGCTAAAACACTACCTACCTAACTATTTTCATCTGATTTTAATCACATTTTCAGGAATTGCTCGTGATGAACTTTGGATAATCCCTTACAAAATTCATCACTTGCGGATTAATTGAATACTCAGCGCAATTGTAAACAAAAACGTACAAAACACTGATCTTCTGCTTTATAATTTAAAAAAATTACACTGTGTTTACGATTTCATCAAGTTAACTTTAGCTGTATGTTAACGAGGTTAGAAAGCAATGCGTAGCATCCATTTTGGCAAATGTTCTCAAGCTTTTTTTCTTGAACTATACCTGATTTTGAGAAACGAACTAGTAAGTAATTCTTTATGTGGACACGATACATTTATATGCGATACTACTAATTTTATTCGTCATGCTCTAATATTAGGGTCAAATCTTTTGTTGATGGATATATTGTTCGAAAAGGCCATTACCTGTTGCGAGGCTAAAAATCAAATAGCCTCCAGCTCCAGACACAAATAGAAGCGCATTCATTCATGATAATTGCCCATTAGTAAAATCAGAATAGTTTTTTCTCTCCCATCTATTAGCTCGCGAGCATCATTGAATTGTTTTTCACAACAAACGTAGGAAGATTCCTAGTTTGTAAATATTTATAATTTTTATTTATATTTATAATGTTCTTCAGTTCCATTGAAACCACTAAGTGACCTAAAAGGGATTGTACCTAGCTACAAAATATTGATGATTGAAACAATGTATGTACTAATTATGATGGTCATAAAAAAGTATTACCTTTATTGTAGGTAATGTGAATAATAATTATTATCTGTATAATGGATTCAGCCCCCATTCTTGCGGTAGAACTGGTAACGGCTCATAAAGTAACAGTCCTCTTATTGTTAGGAATGATACATAAATTATGATAATAGACGTGCGCCCTTCTCCTTAGATAAATGATTGTAATTTGATAACAACAATGCAGTTACTACATCCAGTTGATTTGAAACGTGATTCATCTAGTCGGTACTTTATGTGTATTTAGAAGTTCATTGTGCTCCGAGCTCGTCCCTCTGTTAACAAAATACGGAGAGGGTTGGAACGACTCGAGGGTCAGCACCTTTAGCCGAAACCCGACTGCCGTGAGAAAATGAAGATCCCACCGCTTGCCACCAATGTTCAACACACTCCAATCACCGCAAAGTGGGTATTTCTAGCTGTCAAGCATCTCTACCGTATGAAGGCAGGGGGTTGATTAGGTGCAACGACTATGATTGGACAGGTGGTCTCATGTCCCCCCTTTTATCCGACCCTCCGCAGTAATCACTGATTATTAATGATAACATCTTTTCTATCTTTTGTGCCTTGAAGAAGGGGCCACCTGCTGCAAACTTTGACCTGATGCAGTTGCTCTTTTCATTTCTCGAGTCCTCTTCAAAGCCTCACTTTCCTCCACCAAGCCAGCGAAGACATCAATTCGAGGCTCTCTTTCAATTAGGGCCGTTTTATTTATTGTTGAGAGCTTCATAAATTACTACTGTCATTGAGTGAATTAGCAGACATCAGAGAGTTCCTGGTTACCACGGTGTCTTCATACGGTGTACGTGAATCTAGGGAAAATGAAAATGTCGCTAACAACAATGGCTACGGTGCACGCTTGACATTTCATACGTCCTCAAACGTCTTCTGTTATCAAACACTTATAACCTGACACATTCGAATATTCGAAATCCAATTTTTTCGAAATCGTTGTAGATACTTATTCAACTAGATCTTTATTCAACTTTTGGAATTTCCATCATCGCATTGTTTTATTGTTTTAGCGAATTTTTGAAGAAAATTAAGCTATTGCTCTCGCCTCAAAATTTGTAGAATGTGAATTTTTGAAAAAAATTTATGCAGAAATCCGTTTCAGGCTATTCTGAATTATATTCTGAAGTTTAACGCATTTTTTTTATGTATGTATGTATGTATGTATGTATGTATGTATGTATGTATGTATGTATGTATATATGTATGTATGTATATATGTATGTATATATGTATGTGTCATTCCAGACGATAACTGCCCGTAGAATTGTGCTAGAAACTTCAAACAAATTTTAAAATGTTAAGGACACAAAACGAAAGTTCAAGTTCGTTGGCCAGCATGATCGGATTACATCTTCGGGTTGAAATTTTCAAAAATGTAGTCAAAATTTTCAAAATAGCCTGTTTTTTGCGATTTGTTGTGCGAAATAATTTTTTCAGCATACTAACATGTGGTATATTCGGAATCAGCGTAAAATTTCCTATAAGAATATGTATCAAGTTTTCAAAAATTTCAAAGTTGAAAAATCAGTCAAAAATTTAAAAATCGGTAATATTTGCATGAAACATTGTCCAAATTCAGATTGAACTACTCTTATGGAAGTATCCCTGTATAACCAATTTTATACCAATTTTAACCAACTTTATGTCAAAATTTGATGATGTTATGATAGGATACTGTTAAGATTTCAACTGCCTTCAATACTGACCACATTGGACATCGAAATCTATGAATATTTACCTACATTTGTCTTTAAATCTACAAGATTAGTTTAATAATAATAAAGTATGAGTACCTCCTAATTATTTTTAATAATTTGATTCCATGTTTGTCTATCAAAATCATAAACTAAAATTTCTCTACACGATCAATAGCGACTGAAATGTCGAAGATTCCTCCAACAATTCGCTCATGGGGTCATGCTGCATGACTGGACTTTTTACTTTATTATCGCATTTTTCTACTTTTTTGTTTTCAAATCTGTTTCGAAAATCTGTTTATCGAAATGGAACGGAAAGTCTCTGATTTCATACAATTATACCACGCCGCTTTAATTCGGGAAGACGAGCTCGGTGATGTGTTCGAACTTTATCTTGAGCTGTATTTTAGGTAAATACCTGTGTAGAAAAAGGATCGGTAGGTACTTACCAGAAAATTGAACGATACAGAACTGGTTATACCTATAACTAATAAATAAATCGTAGAACAACAATTCACTTTGTCACTGCTTCGCGTAGCTTCACAAGATGAATAAATATGAATAATAAACACCTACCGTTCACTTCATATTCAAGTATATTTATTCAAACTTACCTACTTTACGAAGATGGTAAGTTTGAATATAAATTTGAACTAAACACTCTTATCACTGAAACCTTCCTCGGGTTTATTACTTTTCCCGCGATTGGTTGAAGACGTATTAGTGAGGACGTACCTAATAAGACTCGCTCTTGCGTTGTCAATCAAGCGGTCCCATGTCCCATTGTCAAGTCGTCCATCTCTACGAATTCGTGAGCTATCACTTGTTTCTGGATCTGCTGATCATGGCTCACGGGCACCGTGTGAAGTAAGAACATAGTAACCAGGAACTCTCTATTATCAAAAGTAAACGCCAAGATTTTCTTCAGCACCTTGTGAAATATATCTCGATCTCTATCTCAATCTATACTATTTTATAAGAATGAAACTCCGTCTGTTCGTCAGTTTGTCCATGCTAAGCACGGCCAAACAGGGGGGAGTCTACCAGTTCGGGGATCTTCTTGGATTTTTCCAAAAGGGGCATAAGCAATTTTAAAATTTTCTAATCCCACCCAAACTGCTGGAGGGTGGGAAGGGGGTGGGAGACCATTTTAAAGCACGTTTTTTTCCCCGAGCGGCCGATCTTCTATCCACTGCCATATTAAAATTTGATCGAGAGCACTTCGTATGTCAGCAATAAAGTTACGTTTCAGGACCCGTAGAACATGATGGTGCCGTCGAAATTGCAGAAAGATGCTGTCTTCCCAGCGAAAAAACGCTGGAAATGACAAAAAAAAGCGTTTCCCGCTATGGTTTTTTCCGCCTTAATCGAGTAAATTTCGACGGTTTTTACTTGGGCTGGTCTTAAAATATTCGTTGAAGTTCCAATTTGATCCCATGCGAGTTTCGAGACATGAAATTCTTTTTTCCTATTGTAGAGAACGAAAATGTAGAAGAAAATGTTGGTCGCTTTTCCTTATTCCGTCGCAACGTAGTTATCTGATCTTTGCCTTCGAACCTCTTGAAGGAAGGAACCTCTCGCGTTTGAAAGACACTTCAACCAAATAATAGGCGGGGAAAAGGATAGCCCTTCTACGCAGATAAAATAATGGCCTACATTTAATAAACCTGATGAACTTATTGTGGTTCCACATCGTTTTATAAGATTTAATTTGTTTGAAAGTAATTTCCAACAGAAAAAAAAGGGCAGAATAGCTTCCTTACGTACAAAAATTTAACATCCGGCAGTTCTGGTAGCACTGTAATGTTCTTAAAACTAAACTTTTCGTGGTTACACATGATCTTTATTGGATGGCTGTTCTACGCAGATAAATGGCCAATCTTTATTAAACCTAATAAGCTTTTCGAGGTCTCACATAGAAAAAGCAGCAAATTATTACACAGCAATTCATCATTTTCGTTTTTTCCCTCTTATAAGATTTTATTTTTTGTTTTTTCTTTTCGTGGCTCCACATAATCTTAATTGGATTGCCCTTCTACTCAGATAAATGGCCTATCTTTATTTAACTTAATAAACTTTTCATGATCCCACATAGAAAACGCAGCAAATTATTACACAAATGTCCCACTCAACAGTAAATACCATCTCATCTATACAGCCAAACTGAGCGAGCGAAGCAAGTAACATTCCCTACACACGTCATTCTCTACGTCGTATTTCACTGAGGTTTTTCCTAAGGACTCGGGATGGACTATATCCCATCGCATCTCATTCCATAATGGCCTACCTTTAGAAAAATAGAACTGGAAAACAAATACGTACACACATTCAACATCTCAATTCAACTCAATTCAAAAATTTTTTATTCACGAATAAATTAGTCTGCATATACGATTACAAAATTTTATGTACAGAACAGATATTGCACGTCTAAAGGCTAAAAAGCCCGAGACACCAGTCCTTTGGCACCAGTTAGCATCATACAGATAAAAAAGCAGACAAAAATACATAGCCTCAACTACTACAAATCAAAAAAGTAAATAAATCAAGCAATCAAACTTCGATAGTTCAAAAATAAAATGAAAATGAGAAAATAAATGTCCTTTACAAGAACAGAATGAAATTAGTTAACATAAACACTTCTCAACACTGACTCGGAATTCACCGGGTTCAGAGTAATCAGGAAAGCTATCACAGCAGCCCTATACCGAGCTTTATTCGACGCAGATGGTGATTTCTGTTCCTCACTTAATTTGTTATACAAAACATGAAGAATGTAATGAGGGCTCTTGGTCGACAATACCAAACGATTTACCTAGTGGGGCTACAACATTCCCCGCTGCTTGAAAACGGGTATTGTGGTCATGTATCGGGGCAACATTGATCAAAGTGGGGGTTGTATGGTAAAAAAATAGTAAATTCTTTAGGAATAATTGACGTACAGAGAAAAATTTGGAAATATTAAAAATTGAATGACTGTCGAAAGATTTTGGTTTCCTATACATAATTTTGATTATTGATTTTTGTAAAATTAGCAATTGGAAATCTGAGTTCTGTTAGTACTGAAATGTTCTTAGAACTACACTTTTCGTAGTTCCACATAAGGTGCCGTATTTGATAGTCAATTCCTACAGAAAAAAACCTCTGCCAAGTTGGTTGGGCAGTATAACTTCCTCACATATACAGCCATACCGAGCGAGCGAAGCGAGCAACATTCCCTACATACGTTAGATTTCAACAAGGTTTTTCCTACGGACTCGGGAAGGACTGTATCCCACCGCATCTATACTTTCCACAAAGAGCGTGCGAAGGGAACGTGACAACACACCTCAAACGAGAGAAGCGATCAACGTCCCCTACACACGTTAAACCTACCTTTAGTGATCTAGTTTTGAATCATTCTACATGTCCTAATCGACAGTAAAAGACCATCGCATGTATACAGCTACACCGAGCAAGCGAAGCGAGCAACATCCTCTACATCTACATGTTTCAATTGTAACACACCTTAACGGGGGTGTCTCTAGACGTGGATAGTAACATATAAATGTGAGAGAGAGTGACAGAAAGAGAATAAAAGATGAACCTGATTTGGTTACCTAATTCAAACTTTAAATTTACGTAAACTGTTATTTTTCATGAAACTCAGAAACGACTGCCGATTTGGGTGGCCTGTATTGCTTCCTCACATACTGTAGTATGGAAGAATTAGTTACATACATACATACCGACAGACAATGAACCAAAGTTAATCAGATAGATGGATAACCTAAAAAGTAAATGGAAATTTATATTTTGGAAGGTAACCCTTTTTTCGACTTGTTGTACGAATACAAAACTTCCCTTCCTTCGATAGCGGGGAAGAAAAATAGAATCTTCCCTTTTGTCAAATTATTGGTATGATCCTTAAAATTGAAAAAGAAAAACAAATAAAAAAAGAAAAAAACACTGCCCTTCGGGCCTCGCAAGGGGCCTTGTCCACCCGGTTGCTAGTTACTTAAAACCGTCGGCTTAAATTATTGAAAACATGCACATTTTAGCCATACTATCATTACATCACTTTAAATTATTAAATAATATTATTATTTCACGAGGCTACTATCAGGCACCTACAATGATTATTTTAGGGAGAAAAACAAGACATAAATTGCCATTTTTGGTTTACGAAGCATTATTAGTTAGTAACTTGGCTTTATAAATCAACTTCCTTTGACACTACAGCGGCATAGGAATCATGACATTTTGATGGAGAACAATTATCCTGGAACGATATCTAAGGGAGTTACATTTCCCTAGCAACGGAATGGTTGTACGTGGAAATAAATTGAAAACTCCGCGCTACATTCCTGTCATATTTTCCTGTAGTTTTCTGAGTGGGGACCCATGGCTAAAGCATGTGCATGCTAAAAATAAAAACAATTCGATAATCATCAGAAACGCATGCATACGAATCTGCAACACATTGGGACATTTTATGTCTTTAGTTGCAGACTCGTATGTGTTGCAGACTCGTATGCAAGCTCTAAGAGCCACTCAGCTGATCCGGACCCTGGGCATCGTCAAGTAAATGTCCTAAAAAGGCTACATACGAAATTTCAGCTTCCTTGAGTGTAAAGCTAGAAATTACCTATTAAATTGAATTAACCACCGCTTCAAAAATCAAACCGTTCTCGCAATATTCGGATCACCAGCTATGAATCAAATCATCGAAACACCAGCTCAATGAAATCATCAGAAATCAACTAGCGGTTGCAATCATGTTCATAATATCAATTATTGATAATGATCACATGTGTGTAAACAATTATTCATATAACCATGCTCATAACTCAGCTTGTTAGCCACACACTTTGCAGTAGTTAACATTATATGGTAGGATAAATCGAGAGCTTTCGAACGAATGATCAACGAATTTTGTGGGATGAAAAACGACGAAGTACCATTTCTCTAGCTACGACTCGGTTGTAAGCGGAAATCATCAGAAATTTTTCATAACGCTTTCTCCGTCATGCCTAACGTCACACTTTTTGAGTTATGTGCCATAGTAAAGACATAAAATGTCAAAAATTCATTTAGGGATTTTTTTATCTGCTAATTCTTTTGCAATTCAACTTATGAATCTGAAATTTTAAATGGAGAATTCTTGGGACATCTAGAAACGAACCATGAAGTCTAGAGCTCCCCAGATCAGCTGAGAAAGATCGGAGATAATTTCTTTGCAATCTATGAAGCTGAAATTTTAAATCAAGGCCTTTTTGAACATTTTTTAAAAATATTTTTTATTCGCATTATAAACAAACAAACAAACAATTTTACAAAGAAAATAAAAAACACTTCTAGGTAGCTACTACCAACATAAATTAGGCACTTTATATTATTACAAATTCTATAAACAAATTTTGCGAACTCTCCCTTATGAGTTAAACTTGTGCTAGGCTAGAAGTTAATTATGGATTCTGAAGCCCACTATACCAGCTATGTGAGCTCCGAGGCTAATTTTTTACTATTAAACCTAAGAAGCTAAAATTTGGAATCTAGAACCCTTGAGGCTCTGGAAAAGAATCTTACAGTATTGTAATGAACTTAGGCGCCCCGGAGGTGCAATGGGGGCCTAAATCCACACTCATAGATAGAGAGGGGTGTGACAGTACCATAAGAGATACAACTCGTACTAATAGCATATATGCTACGTTCGGAGAAGATTGGTTTTCCAGTTCTAGGATCACCCATCCATTGCCAAACGCGGCCTTTCAAGAACACGAGCTCAGGCGGAAACAACGGAGCGACGGCAGCGCATTCCCTTGGATCTCGCGGGAACTGTCACAGTATTGACCCCCCCACCCCACCCCCCCGGTCAGCTGAGTGAGATCCGGAGCTAAGTTATTTCCGATTCAACTGATGGCTGAAATATTTAATGGAGGTCTCTTGGAACATCTAGACATTAATTATAATTTCTGCAGCCCTTTAAAGCAACTGTGTGAACTTCGCTAATTTATTTACTATTCAAAGTAAGAAGCTAAAATTTGGAATATAAATGTCGAGATTAAAGTTTGAATTTATGCAGTCCTCTCTTCTACTAACCAATCAGTGTGAGGAAAGAAGTGGCAACAATATATAACAGTCAAGCAGCATCATCGTATAATCGATTCGTGAATCATCGATTTGTATGATGTTAAATTGTATTAAAATTTGAGCTTTTTGAGTGCAAGGAAATTGTTAAATTTTATTAATTTTGTAGCAAAAAAGTATTCTAAATAATCATCTCCTATTCAAGTCGGATCAAAAGCTCGTCAGTTAGTTGAATGTTTTTCGCCATCAGGCTTGAATTACCACAAAGTGTTAGCCTATCTCAAAGAACGGTTTGCCAAAGATAACTTTTTGATTGAAGCCTATTATAGGGAGTTACTAAAATTAGTTATTCGACTAGCAGCTTCTAAATCAGATATTCCGTTGTCAGATCTTTTTGACAGTTTTTCTACACAACTGCGAGCGCTAAAGACGTTGTGAGTGACGAAAGAGAAGTACGGCGCTATGATCGTTCCCATGGTGGGATCATGCCTCTGGGGGATCGTCGAGGACCCCAGACGTACTTCTGGCCAATCCCATAATTTCCTCAAGTCTGAGGTAGAAAGCGATCAGCGGATCAGACTTGCGATGGACGGGATTTTGACAGCAGAAAGTAAGGCAATTAGATCAAAGAATATTGAAGCGCCTACTGCTGCTACGATTTTGTCTGTCGAGAAAGGAGTAAAGCATAGAATCATGAGTTTTATTTTCTGCGGGAAAGAGTCACATAACGCTCAAGATTGTTTCAAAGCACTGAATTTATCTTTGCAGGCCCGTAGGGATATTGTTTCTAAGAGAAAAGCCTGTTTTTGTTTCTTAGGGAAGGGCATGCAGCTGATCGATGTAGGTCTCTTGTGCGCTGTCCCGTGTGAATGTCGTTGATGTCCGGTTTTCATAATTCTTTTTTTGTTCAACTATGAATTCGGTATAGTTTAGGATCGTATATTAGGAGTGTCAAATTGAATTATGGAAGGACTGAATGTGGGAGTAAAACCGATGAATCATGAATTTTGAACTAATCTCGTCAGATTTTCGTGATTCTGTTTTAAGCGAATTTTGAAGAAAATTAAGCTATTGCTCTCGCCTCAAAATTTGTAGAATGTGAATTTTTGAAAACATTTTATGCAGAAATCCGTTTCAGGCTATTCTGAATCATATTCTGAAGTTTAACGCATTTTTTTAATGTATGTATGTAGGTATGTATGTATGTATGTATGTATGTATGTATGTATATATGCATGTATGTATGTCATTCCAGACGATAACTGTCCATATAATTGTGCTACAAACTTCAAACAAATTTTACAATGTTAAGGACACAAAACGAAAGTTCAAGTTCGTTGGCCAGCATGATCGGATTACATCTTCGGGTTGAAATTTTCAAAAATGTAGTCATAAATTTCAAAATAGTCTGTTTTTTGCGATTTGTTGTGCGAAATAATTTTTTCAGCATACTAACATGTGGTATATTCGGAATCAACGTAAAATTTCCTATAAGAATATGTATCAAGTTTTCAAAAATTTCAAAGTTGAAAAATCAGTCAAAAATCGAAATTTTGTCTATCAAAATCATAAACTAAAATTTCTCTACACGATCAATAGCGACTGAAATATCGAAGATTTCTCCAAAAATTCGCTCATGGGGTCATGCTGCATGACTGGACATTTTTTGTGTTCAACTATATGTATTTGGTCTAGTTTCGGAATATATGTGAGGAGTTTCAAATTTCATAATGGAAGGAGGTGTATGGAGGGGGTAAAACGAATAAAATTTTGATTGTCATTACTTTTTGGTCGACTGCAAAGGTAACCTTCGGTGTTATGTATTGAAGTGTTCCCATGTGAGGAGAGTGCATTAATATAATACGAGCGCATCATCAATAGCCACTCTATTTGACGAATCCGAACTTAGCCGGACCCTCATCCAGGAGAAAGCACAATTAAAATTCACCTGAAAAAATATGCGAGAGAAATTCGGCAAAACTTTTAAGAAGGTATTTAAGATGCCAGGCCGGGAGAAAATCATTCTTTTCATAAAATGGCTTTAGGAAGCGACCAGTGAGTGAATAGGGTCGAGATCCCTGAGGCAATGGAGACGCCTCGAACGCGGTCAGCGATAGTATAGCTGGAACAATCCACCATAGTAGTCCAACTACTATAATATTCAATAATGACCTTTATGAAACAGGTTACCACAATCTCCAGAACACATTACTCACAAACGGTGTTGTAGGCTGGTAATCAAATAACTCGATAAGGTATTGATTAGTTTATTGTTTTGTCGTTTTCCGCGACCGTCTTTCTTCTATACCTTCATATTAAGTAATATTATTATACCATTATATTATTATTAGTACCATATTTTAATAATATATTAAATATTATGTAATTGATATAGTATTATAAAAGTTCCAGTCATGCAGCATGATCGTATGAGCGAATTTTCGTAAATTACCATATTATATAATGTTAAACTGTTTTGAAATTTGAGCTTTTTGAGTGCAAAGAAATTGTTAATTATTAATTTAATGGCCAAAAAGTATTCTAAATAACAATCTACCATTCAAAAATGTTTCATGCAAATATTACCGATTTTTACAACTAGCGAACGGCATTATTTCGATTTTTGACTGATTTTTCAACTTTGAAAATTTTGAAAACTTGATACATATTCGTATAGGAAATTTTACGCTGATTCCGAATATACCACATGTTAATATGCTGAAAAAATTATTTCGCACAACAAATCGCAAAAAACAGGTTATTTTAAACATTTTGACTACATTTTTGAAAATTTCAACCCGAAGATGTAATCCGATCATACTGTCCAACAAACTTGAACTTTCGTTTTGTATCCTCAACATTTTAAAATTTGTTTGAAGTTTCTAGCACAATTCTACGGACAGTTATCGTCTGGAATGACACATACATACATACATAAAAAAATGCGTTAAACTTCAGAATATGATTCAGAATAGCCTGAAACGGATTTCTGCATAAAATTTTGTCAAAAATTCACATTCTACAAATTTTGAGGCGAGAGCAATAGCATAATTTTCTTCAAAAATTCGCTAAAAGGATGTTTTGAATTTGAAAATTTGATTTTGAATTTAATTTTTATCTCCCTGAAGAAGCCCTAATTTCTGGGGAGAAACGATGGAGAACAATTTAAGGAGAGAAAGGCATTTTTTGGTAAAGTACATGTTGATTTTAGTTTGAAGATGCATCAGTTCAAAAGAAGAAATAATGATAACACTTGGATATATATATATATATATATATATATATATATATATATATATATATATATACATATGTGTGTGTGTGTGTGTGTGTGTGTGTGTGTGTGTGTGTGTGTGTGTGTGTGTGTGTGTGTGTGTGTGTGTGTGTGTGTGTGTGTGTGTGTGTATGTGTGTATAAAATGTAAGAATTAAACCAAATAAGTTACAGTTATGCAGCGTGCTCGTATGAGCGAATTTTCGTAAATTATCGTATTATATTTGTGTTAAATTGTTTTGAAATGAGAAAACTTTGATATTTTATCAAAATCTGATCAAAATAGAAGTCATGATAGTAACTTATATTGTAGTTTCGCGCATGAACAGTAAAAATTATCAACATTTGATAGGATAAGGTTTGATAGGAGCCCATCCTCAGTTCGACAATATGAAATATTCAGGGATCGAACGGTTGTGTTAGTAGATGGTCCCCATTGAATCAAATCGCTGGTGATTTACAAGTAGCTCTGGCATAAAATCTATCAAGTGTAATTTTCTTACTGCCTAGCCAAAGGAAAGGGGCTATGAAGCCTTTTACGATTATGTGAAACATTTCACTGATCCTGTTATGGAAACGAGGAAGCTTTGTGCCTCACCCAATTTGGCAGACGTTTTTCGCTTTGTGCTCCAAGAATGTTTTTCTGCGCGTGTGCACCTTATGCAATTAGTAGAAACTAAACAAACGGTGAATGGTTTTAGTTATTTTATTTTTGATTAACCGGCATTTGATTCACAGAAAAATAGGAGCGAGAGATGTAATTCTCCTTGTTGTTTACCTTGTTATTTAAGTACCGTCCGGGAAAGCCGTGCAGTTCCGAGATACGCAAAACAGGAACAGTGAGATATCGATAGTGAAGACATGACGACAGGGGAAAATGAGGAAAAAGATAAGAAAATGGCTAATCTACTTTAAAGGCCGAGGCGTTAGTTATTAGGACGTCTCTCTGAAGAGAGGACTGGAAGACAGATGAGAGAAGTGCATTTCCCTGTTATTTGAAAATATCCAGTCCATTAGATGAAAAATTAACGAAATTGAGTTATTTTCGCATGACAAGAGTGGATATAATAAGTTTCGCTGAGAATTGGCTTGCTCCGGAGGAAATGGAATTGTACACATTGACCGGCATGACAATGGTTACTTATTCAGCCAGACCCAATTGGTATGGTGTGGTTGTGATATACCTGAACAATGATTTAAATGGGAAACCGATCAATCTCTACCGATTTCTGTGAATGTTATTTTTTTCAATTATGAATTAGATATAGGTAATTTTGTAAAGTAGGTACGTCAAGATTTTCAAATTTCATCAAGAGATGCGGTGAATGGAGGGGATAATACTATACATGATGTTTTAACAATTCTCGTCCGATTTTCGTGATTTTTTTGTTGTTCAATTATGAATTTAATCTAGTTGTGGAAACTGTGTCAGGTGTTTCAAATTTCCATGGTGGAAGGTGGTGAATAGGTAATAATGATAAATCGTGATATTTTTATACATAATCAGATTTCCGTGACTGTTTTTATTGTTTGTTCGATGCAGATAGTCCAGTTATGCAACCTTGGAAGTTCCAAATTGACTGTCGCTGAAGGGGTTAAATGGGAGACGGAGAGGGAGGGGGGTATCTCCGAGAAATCATGATAATTTTTTTCTCTCATTTTAATTCTAACCATAATTATATACAATCCATTCATAGGGACGTCCCTGTGATGCATGCATTACAATATGTTGACATGGATATATCTTTGCTCTGGGGGGTCAACCAAAAATTTTCGTCAACCAAAAGTTGATGTCACAATTTCTAATGATGTTCACGTACAACCCAGCCGTTGCTAGGGGAATGGAACTTCCGCAGTTTTCATCGCACAGAAATCTTTCGCCACTCGTTGGAAAGCGCTTGATTTATGTGATAAATGTTCACATCTCAAGCTACCAATTTCCCCCTCCTCACGTACCTGGCTACATTCCTAAACTAAGTTGATTGGACTATAAACAACTTTAATAAGCCGGTTACAATATTCTTAACGTAAAGCAATAGCATAATATACTCTACTCTACAGGAAACATTTTCATCCCCTTGACAATAGTCGACTGTTAACAACAACTCATTGTAGTGGCTTCTCTCCACAGTTATTGACATGGATATGTCTTTTGGCTGGGGGTCAAGGAATTTTTCGCGACACTTTTTTTTCCCGACCGACACTTTTAACATGTATCATGTTTTAGCCCTGGGGTCCTAGCGAATTTTGCGAGTCAATTTTTTTCCGCGCACGAAATTAATTACAGTGATTTCCGCCTACAACCGAGTCGTTGCTAGGGAAATGGTACTTCGTCGTTTTTCATCCCACAAAATTCGTTGACCATTCGTTCGAAAGCTCTCGATTTATCCAACAATATTATGTTAACTACGGCGAAGTGCGTGTCCAACAAACTGAGTTATGAGCATGGTTATATAAATAACTGTTTACACACAGGTGATCATTCTCAATAATTGATATTGTGAACATGATTGCAACCGCTTGTTAATTTCTGATGTTTTCATAGAATTTCGAATCAATATCGAGGAGAAAACATGATACATGGTTGAAATTTTTGGTTCTAGAACAGAAATAAGTTTAACAAGGGAGAAATTAAAATGCTTGATTTCGATTTGACATGGATTTTTTTCAACATTTCTATAAGTAAACCGTTGTTTTGTTGGAATTAGTCGGGATGCGGCCCAGGGAAAATAAATGAAATTATTTCATTTATTGTTTTATTTGATAACGTTTCGTCCTCTTACTAAGGACATCTTCAAATCTTGGTGTGTCCAGGAAAAAATTACCCCAATCGAAGACTATCCATGTAACATGGTATCTGCTTGTAAAGCAGATAGTGGAACGAGTTTAATTTCGTAATAAGTGTTTCTCCTAACTTTTGTCAATGCAGGAGACAATATTAAGAGGTATTGAAATCAGAAATATGGTGGTATTGCTTTTATTTTTGCTGAGGTCTTAGCGAACACTTGAACGAAAAGGAAGCTGATCTTCTGATGGCGCGGGAAGGCTCAACAGATCTGCCGCTAGGGGCGAAGCAACAAATTATCCCGCCGCCTTTGCCAGTAGGCTCGTCATAGGTTATTAGGAGCTCCTCGGTTTTAACTGTTTGATTGAGGAGTTTAGAGATCCCGTGCCACATCGGGCTATTCAGACCGGTTGACAGATATGGACTCCGTGACTGTCATCTCCAATGACCTGCTGTGACATGATTGGATTAGATTTGTATCAAATATTTCGGAACCGGTTTCACTCGGATTGGTCCACCTTACTTGCCGGGAGGCATCGATCCACTCAAATGGGAATTTAAGATCATCAGACTTCCTAAGTATTGACCACATTATTAACATAAAATGAGGTGAGTAGAGGCAATTGTCGTCTTCTCCAAGCTCCAACTTTTCTGGTATTCTAGTTACCGAATTGATCTATCAGGCATATTATCTAGTCTTGGCTTTTATTTGCAAATCCATTATTTGGAAATAACTCCTAGGAGTTACCATGGAAAAAAAGGAAAAAAAAAAGTCCGAATCTAATTGGTTCAGAAGTTATTATTTGTTACTGATATTGACCTAACCGTTGAAATCGATTTTACTTCCTTCATCAACTTCGATTTTGTAACAACAACTAGGGTGATTAGGATCACCAGTTTTTTAACTCGGTTGACAGATATGGACTCCGTGACTGTCATCTCCAATGACCTGCTGTGACATGATTGGATTAGATTTGTATCAAATATTTCGGAACCGGTTTCACTGGGATTGGTCCACCTTACTTGCCGGGAGGTGTCGAACCACTAAAATGGGTATTTAAGATCATCAGACTTCCTAAATATTGACCACATTATTAACATAAAATGAGGTGAGTAGAGGCAATTGTGGTCTTCTCCAAGCTCCAACTTTTCTGGTATACTAGTTACCGAATTGATCTATCAGGCATATTATCTAGTCTTGGCTATTATTTTCAGATCCATTATTGGGAATAACTGCTAAGAGTTACCATGGAAAAAAAAAAAAAAAAAAAAAAAAATTAAAAAGTCCGAATCTAAGTGGTTCAGAAGTTACTATTTGTTTAATTGTCGTCTTCTCAAAGCTCCAACTTTTCTGGTGTTCTAGTTACCGAATTGATCTATCAGGCATATTATCTAGTCTTGGCTTTTATTTGCAGATCCATTATTTGGAATAAACTCCTAGGAGTTATCATGGGAAAAAGGAAAAAAAAAGTCCGAATTTTGTAACAACAACTGGGGTGATTAGGATCACCAGTTTTTTTTAACTCGGTTGGCAGATATGGACTCCGTGACTGTCCTCTCCAATGACCTGCTGTGACATGATTGGATTAGATTTGTATCGAATATTTCGGAACCGGTTTCACCCGGATTGGTGTACCTTACTTACCGGGAGGTGTTGAACCACTCAAATGAGAATTTAAAATCATCAGCCTTCCTAAGTGTTGACCACATTATTTACATAAAATAAGTGCAAAATCGTTTAATGAGGTGAGGTTTAATTGCCGTCTTCTCCAAGCTCCAACTTTTTTGGTATTCTAGTTACCGAATTGATCTATCAGGCATATCATCTAGTCTTGTCTTTTATTTTCAGATCCATTATTTGGAATTAACTTCTAGGAGTTACCATGGATAAAAGAACAAAAAAAAGTC
Organism: Adelphocoris suturalis; assembly: GCA_030762985.1. Taxonomy (NCBI): domain Eukaryota; kingdom Metazoa; phylum Arthropoda; class Insecta; order Hemiptera; family Miridae; genus Adelphocoris; species Adelphocoris suturalis. The sequence continues at coordinate 2,030,069 of CM061047.1, forward strand.
CGAATCTAATCTAATCTATATTGGAGCTTTTCTAAATGTATCAAGTTAATGTATATTCTAAATGTGTTTTCTAAATTAATCAGTGTTAACGTACAATGATTAATGATATTGTTATATTGCTTTTTTTGTATACTTATATGCAGTACTTGAAAAATAGAGATAGCACCGGTTACTCGCACTCCAACGATTTATACGAAATCGTAGTCGAACGACACTCCAATTTATTTATGATGGGCATTGTGACAGGATATGCATCCATAATTAAGGTTCAATAGGCAGACGGCCCTTCCGTCCAAGGCTGGTATTGCCTATTGTTTAGAGAATTATCAAGTTGAAAACTTATTTCGTAATGTACCTAGGCAACTGCAAAATGCATAAATTTCACGAATAAAGGCGTTCATTCATTCATTCATGTTTTATCGGAATTACCCCTCCATTAACCCCACCGATAATATACATACCTGAAAAGATTCGTATTCCTTTATTTTTACTTATTTATTTTTTCTCATGCTTGAATTGTCTCGAAATATTATAACTCCCTGGATCTATTAGCTGTCCCTCTTTTCTACGAATCCTTGACTATTGAAGAACATGGCTTAAGATGGACCTCCTAAAAAATAATTCGCTGCTCCATTAAATTTTAGATACCCCGTATCTACAAAAGCGTGAAAATCTAGAAAATACTCAAATGGACTGGAAAATTGTCATTCTAAAATTGTTGATCCTATTGCAATAATTTCATTTCCCATGAACATTTGCAAATAAATTGGTAGGGGTGTGCGGGATGGAGGGGTTGAAGCAAGTGGCTACCAAACTCACGCTTTGGTTTAAAAACCTCGTTCGATTATGAGTGGGCCAATGGCAATGACCTAACCCAATTATGATTGAAAAGGACCGCCGCCCCCTCCAGTTGCGATCTGACCCTCCGCACCGCACCAAGAAAAAAAAAAGCCTGACGGTTTGTTAATTGCTGATAAAAACAACAATCAATATGCACCCGGCACACGCATGCGATGGTTTAACTTCTCTCTCACCTTCCCAACTTCGCGCGGGGCCCTCTTTTTTCTCCCCCGAGTTAGTTCTTTAGTGACGCAACCCAAGTCAATATTGACCCTCGACTAAACACCGCGGGTTAAAGGATAGGCCTAACCCAATACCGGAGGTCTAACTCTATACCAAGAGCTATTGGGGCAGGTTCCACGGCTTCTGTCACCCCTATCGCGCCCTCCCCCGCCCCTTGTTGCGTAATTACAGAGGTTAAAAGGGGTGCGTTTCCACCCCCTCAAGCCCGTAATTGTTATTTCCGGAATATTCCGTCTCTTCACACTTGTTTTCGCGGGTGATGGACGAGTAGGAGAGTGATTGGAGAGTAATAGAAATGGATTTATTTATATTTGCGACGTAGGAATTTGATTGAAGTCCTTTAGAAGGAAGGTAAAAAACGTCAAATGCAACTCGACACAAACCCAACAATGCAGGTAGGTAGCTGAGGAAAATAATAATAACCGATAAAATATAAGATGTACGAAGTATAAAAATGCAGCATGATCGTATGAGCGGATTTTTGTTCATTTTCGTATCGTACTAGTATAATGTTAGGCAATTTTTTTGAAATTTGAACTTTTTGAGTGCAAATAAATTGTTAACTATTAGTTTTACGGGCAAAAACGTATTCTAAATTACAATCTGCCACTCAAAAAAAGATTTCGTATTTTTAGCTTTATTTTGCAATTTTTATCGATTTTTGAAACAAATTTTAATGAAATTTAAGGATTCAGCATAATTTTGTACATAAATGTTTGAATATTCTGTTCTATAGATAACACAACTCTGCATTATACAAAATTTTGATCGTTGTTTTGAAGCTACCAGGTGATTCTCATAGGATTTTTAATGCTGAATACGAATATCAGCACAGTTTTTACCTATCACGTCCAGATTTTTTACAAAAGACAACTTAAAAGTGGCCTATTTTTGTACCCGCGATGTGATCCAGTAGACTAAAGATTTATAGAAGGAAACGATTTTTTGTAATACACTTCACTGATTTATTACAAATTACTTTTATTTACTTCATATACATGCAACTATATCGTATTTGAATAATTCCGGGGTCTTAAGGTGTGCAAAATTTCCTTTTCGTTGACTTACGGGATGTGACAGTTTCTCTGCAGTCCCTCTTCAAATTCCAGACGAAATCAGCTATCATATTAGTGTTCCATCTTCCTTGATAACGCTGTTCCATCGTTTTGATATCCTGGTGAAACCTTTCCCCATGCTCCTCGCTGTAAGCACCCAAGTTTTCTGGGAAATATTCAAGATGCGAGTGGAGGAAATGCACCTTTACACTCATGTTACAGCCGAGACTTTGAAATGCTGTAAGCATATTGTCCACCAGCTGCTTGTAATTTTGATCTTTTTTGTTGCCCAAGAAGCCTTCAACAACTGACTTGAAACTCACCCAAGCATTTTTTTCGAGAGTGGACATACATTCTTCAAACTTGGGATCTTTCATGAGTTTGCGTATTTGTGGACCGACAAAAATACCTGCTTTTATATTCTCAGACGTTATTTTGGGGAATTTCGTGGCAAGGTATTTGAAGTAATCATTTTCTCGGTCCAGTTTGGTAACAAATTGCTTCATCAATCCAAGCTTAATGTGCAGAGGTGGAAGCAAAACTTTTTTTGGGTCGATCAGGGGTTCATTTATGATGTTTTTTGAACCAGGTGCTAAACTTCTCCTCTCAGGCCACATCTTCCTCTTCCAGTGCTGATCCCGAACTCTGCTATCCCATTCACATAGGAAACAAGCCATTTTAGTGAAACCTCCTTGTTGTGCCAAAAGTAACCCAATGATTTTAAAATCTCCACAAACCAGCCATTTATGCTCATGGTATTTGATGTTCGTCAACAGGGTCTTCACATTTTCATAGGTTTCTTTCATTTGCACCGAATGTGCCAGCGGTATAGAAGCGTACTCAGTCCCATTGTGCAAAAGAACTCCCTTCAAACTTGATTTAGAGGAGTCAATGAAGAGTCTCCATTGCGTGGCGTCGTACTCGATTCCAAAAAAAACCCATCACACCAGCGATATCACCACAAAAAACCATTTCGCCCGCCCCTTCAAAGAAAGGCAGAAGCTCTTTTTCTCTATGACGGTACCAAGCAAATGTAGTTCCTGGGGCCAACAAATTTTTAGATTTGAGTCTTGAACCGAGAACTTCTGCAGCATCTTTTGGAAGATTTAGGTCTCTCACCAAGTCATTGAGTTCACCTTGGGAAAACAGCTTGGGGGAGCTGGAATCAGTGGGCTCATAAGAAGGATCCTCTGTTTCCATTTTTTCATTTGCAAGAAGTATGTCTTCGTCTCCTTCTAGAACAATATCATCAAGATTCATCGGTTGATCAGGGACTGGAAGCGTCTCATTATGTGGTACTGGTCTCATAGCTGACGGTAAATTTGGATAAACCACAGATTTTTTGTTCTTTGATGAAAATCCTGCCACCTTTGTAATGCAAAAATAGCAGTCGTTGACATGATTTTGAGGTTCTCTCCACATCATGGGAATTGCAAAAGGCATTGAATTTCTCTTACCTTTGGACCAAGATCTCAATTGTTCCACACAGGTGCGACACACCAGATGAGGAGCCCACGGTTTGTCCTGATCTCCTAGTTTCATCCCGAAATAGGCCTGGTATACTTTCATCACAAAAGGAGTAATCACCTGTTTCTGTTTTTCAGTCATGAAAGAACCACAAATGAAGCAAAAAACATTAGGACTGTTCACGCACTTACGCCTCAGGTGCACATTCATCATTAAACGCAAGAAACAATACGAGTATCACTATGAAAGTCAAGAGAACGTGATCGAATTGATTGGACAAAGGTCATCAAGGACTAATGGAGTGTGTAAAACAGAGATAAAGCCTGTGAATCACAGAACCACTGCGCCGTCATGGATCAGGGTTGCCACTCGTTTCTAACCACGAAAAATGTCTCTCCGCCTACCCAAATACGAAAATTGTGAATGATCTAGACGTGATACAGAAAAAACTCCAACGGATTCGAACTCAGCGCTGAAAACCCTTATAGAATCACCCATCTGTTTTCAATCAACGAAAATCATGCAGAGTTGAATAAACTTTATTTGAGCAATATTCTGCTAAAAATAGCAATTGAACAATTTTTAGCAGTTTTTAGCCATTTTTAAGTGATTTTTTCAGCACATTTTTTAGGAATTTGACCAATTTGATGTGCTCGAAAATTGCTAGCCAACAAACTCATCCTTTCGTGCGAAAAGCTTGATTTTTTGGCTCAAGAACAGAATTTTTATCTCAATCAGAAGGAGTGTTATAGTCTGGAATGTCACATACACACAAACAAACACACACACACACACACACACACACACAAACACACACACACACACACACACACACACACACACACACACACACACACACACACACACACACACACACACACAAATATATATGTATATATATATATATATATATGAAAAAGCGCAAACTTCAGGAATCGTTTGCCGAATGCCTCAAAACGGATTTCAATGAAGAAAATTTTCAAAAATTTATATTTTAAAAGCTTAGTTATTATTTCACAACCTGTTATTGCTCACTCAGCTAAAATCCTTTCTTTACAATTCCCATTTATTGATTAAAAAATAAGCTGATTTTCGTGAGAAGGACTAATGGAAGGGGAAATGAATTGTATTATTCACGCTAGTCCCAACCAACTTTGGTGATTCTCATTTATTTTATTGTAATTTTTCAAAGATAGAATACTTTTTTACCACAAATTGTCATCTAACATCAACACGTAAACAACGGCACAAAACAACGAAACGTAACATGTTTCGATTAACTTTGTTTTCGCAGTAGGTATCTACAGTTAGAATCATTCAAATCTATTCGAAACGTGAGGACATGTTATGGAGTTATGTTGTATCGCGAATTTAATTCGGGCCTACCAGTACGAAACCGATCGATTCGATTTGGAAAAACGCTGCAAATTATTTCACAAAGGTTTATTATTTTTTCAATTGAGTTTGATCGTAGTTTTAGTTGGCTTGCGTACGTCATAAGGCCCGTCCAGACTCCTCGGCGTTTCCTATTTCGAGTTGCCACAACCTATACTTCTATAATTTATTATATACGCATGTTTGTATTTCTCGATTTGAGCTCCTATCTATTGAAATAGTTATTGCCTTAATAATATCATTATGTAAGTACGTACGAAAAGTCGAGAGGATATGTTATTAAATATGCGTAGGAAAAGCATTGGTATTAACACACAAATATGACCTAGAAAAAAACATATATTCATGCCTCGAAGGAACGCTGTACCCACCACATGGTGCCGCGGTGTATTATATCGGTATAACACGTCAAAGTAATAAATGTCCATTCTGCTACACCCCTCTGCTACGCCCCTGGTCACTCCAGCCACCACAAGGTGCCGCGGCGCCTCCTCTCACTCCACCCTCCGCTCACCCACCTCACCACCCACTGTGGCCCCCTGCCAAACGTGCCAGGCGTGCGTGCGTGCGTAAGTCTAACACTCAAAGCCTCGAAAAAGACACTTTTTCGCCCGTTTTTGGCCCATAGCATCTATGCGAGTAAAGCGATCGGGATGGTTAAACGTTAGGACCAACTAGACCCCAAATGGAGTCCATGTGCGAAAGAACGGGTTTTTTAAGTAAATTCTTAGGCCTTTTATGGCCCGGACGGAGGACGGCTGACGGCGAACGGCAAACGGCGGACGACGGACGACGGACAGACATTTCAAATTTGGATTCTACGCACCTTGAAACGTAAAGTGACAAAGTTTGAGGGGGGTTATGAACATTTTTTGCTACACGATCACATAGGCTTATTATTGGAAATAATAAACCAAAATGTGCAGTCCCCAGAACTGGCCCGTGGGCTTGGTTCTTGGAATAGCTCCCGTAGCGCGAGCTGCCTACAGACCACGTATTAACACCGCAATGTCTTGTTAATAATAATGTATGGTAGGCCAGTAATAAACAATAATTCATCGTAATGGGATGTACTGTCATGTACGTCCCTCTTCTACTTTCACTACCGCTCGCGCCCATTCATCATTTCGTATCACCCCCTCAGTCATTATCACCTCTCTAGAATCCTAATAATAGCTAACAGACGAGTCGCCCGATAATTGTCGATTTTATACACGCATCTCAAGAGCAACATTACAAATCAAGATCGGCGATTAGGTTGAAACAAAGAGGCTCTAATAGAATCCCCCAACCCACCTTGGCGGGGGGCATATGCTCTACATCGCTCTGACTTTAATGACCAGGAGTAGAGCCCATAACTTGCATTTCGCATTTTAAAGGCCTTGTTCTACACGAAACAAGACCGGCTATCTCCGGTCGTAACTCCAGTGAATCACCTTGTCCGCGCGTACTACTCGTAGAGAGATGGCGCACGTTTCACGTGTGGGGGAAGGCGGACGTTTCACGTGTGCATGTTTCTCGTAGTTCCCTCTTCATCCACCTCTTCATCATTCGCGCTTTTCAACGGTAATTTGCGAAACGTTTTGCCTCCCCCTGCGCTCAGCGGAAACGAGCGAGGGCGAGGCTGGTAGATAGGGGGCACGCAATCTCTCTCCATCGTTTTCCTCTTGGCCATTGGGGTGGTGAAGGTCCGGGTCATGTTTTATATTGCAGCTACAAGTACTACAAGTACAAGTACAACTGGGTGATGACCAGGATCCTCACAATATTCGAAAAAATAAAATCTGCTTTAAACATGATGTTGTAGGATAAAATATTTAAAAATGTTACTTATGATTACTGTCCTTCACGACTGACGTCAGATTCTGTAGCGGGGATGTGGCAACAGCCCATCCTGATTATGTCGCACTTCTGTTCAAAATTACGCGAACAGAACGAGAGACTAACCATAGAACAATTCACGCAACAACTCTACATTCTTGACGTATTCAGAACAAACAAATCGGAAAATTCCGCCGACGGCGAAATACTGCAACTCTTCTATCAAATTCAGTTTCGAGGCAACGATTTGAATGTAAGCGATAATCATAAAAATATCCGTAGCAACGATAAGGTTGTATTCGATAAACATCAGAAACTTTTGCATACGAGTCTGCAAATCATTGGTACATTTTATGTCTTTAGTTGCAGACTCGTATGCAAGCTCTAAGAGCCACTCAGCTGATCCGAATCCTCGGCAAGTAAATGTCCTAAAGATGCTACATACGAAATTACAGCTTCCTAGAGTGTAAAGTATAGAAATTAGCTTTAAGACCCACTCATCTTATCCGGACCCTGGGAATCGTCAAGTAAATGTCCTAAAGAGGCTACATACGAAATTACAGCTTCCTAGAGAGTAACGCATATAAATTAGCTTTAAGAGCCACTTATCTGATCCGAACCCTGGGCATCGTCAACTAAAGGTCCTAAAGAGGCTACATACGAAATTACAGCTTACTAGAAGGTAAAGTATTGAAATTACCTATTAAAATGATTTAACCACCGCTTCACAAATCAAACCGTTCTCGCAGTATTCGGATCACCTGCTATGAATCAAATCATCGAAACACCAGCTCAATGAAAACATCAGAAATTAACAAGCAGTTGCAATCATGTTCACAATATCAATTATTGAGAATGATCACCTGAGTGTACACAATTATTCAAATAACCATGCTCATAACTCAGCTTGTTGGCCAGTTCGCAGTAGATAACATAATATGGTTGAATAAATCGAGAGCTTTCGAACGAATGGTCAACGAATTTTGTGGGATGAAAAACGACGAAGTACCATTTCCCTTGCAACGACTCGGTTGTAAGCGGAAATCATCAGAAAACCAACCGTTACGCTTTTTTTTTTTTTTTTTTTTTTTTTTTTTTTTTTTTTTTTTTTTTAACGCTTTTTTCGTTTATGTGCCAAAGTAAAGACATAAAATGTCAAAACGTCCAGGTGGTTGGTTGCCATCCATTCTCCATGGTAGGGGTGGTTTGAGGGGATGAGATTTGATTAGTTGGCTTTTCGTCATTAAGATTTATTGAAAAGCCTAAGTACTATCGACTGTGCGGGAGGCCTCATCAGGATATAGAAGTTAAATTAATATAGGCTTTTCTAAGTTCTAGACAAAAGTAACTTGGAAGAAAAGCAAATCCTGTTCCCTATTTAATTTTCCAACCAAAAAGTCTACCTCCCTCATGTGGTTCTTTATATTCTTCCCCTCAACTCTAAATTATGTCATTAGTATGGTTTATATAAAGTCAAAAGCACTCCACTATAATGTCAGAAGCACTGCACATATAATTATAATACTACCTATAGTAACGAATTCTAAGGGTAAGATTTGTTTGTCTCTTGATCCCTTAGTTTTAACGAGATTAAAGAGTTCCCGTTTTCGTCTCAGTACGCACCGTCAGGCTCGTGAGACACTAGAGAGTTTTTGGCGACTTCAACTCAACGTCACCCGTTACCGTAGTCTTGAGGGAGCAAACGAAGATGCTAACCCAAAAGGAGCAGGGAGGACGGTTGCCTTAATTTTGATGTCACGTTAACGGTGGTTGGGTAACGCGATATTTTTTCCCAGCTATCTTGTTGTCTACTGGTTGTCTATTAGACTTCTTTATTTCGATGTGAAATGCCGATTTTCAATCCTAAATTCGAATTTCATGTTAGTCTCAGTACAAATACGGGATAGTTACTCATTTTTAGTTTTCAATTCGTAAACAAGGCATGGATTTAACGCAAAAATAGTAAGCCTTAAGTGGGAAACTCCGCGATTTAGTTGCACTTTTAGGTCTTTAGTCGTTACAAACTTCATGTTTTTGGGTTTTAGGTTGGGTAATATATCAAGAAGTATGAAAAAGTATACATCTCTATGACAATGAACCAGAATTTTACCTGATAATCATCAGTGGAGGCAGCACTTCACGCAATGTTCACGAGAAAACAGCTGAGATCAGGCTAACTAAGAACAATACTGCGAAGAAGTAGTGTCTTAAAACTCAGGTTCCTCTTTTAAAATATTTGAAATTATAATAAAAACAAAGCTCTAATCGACCAAATAGAGCCTGTGCGCAAAAGAACGGATTTTTTCCGATCGAGTTGAAGGCTAGTAAAGCGCGACGACGGAGGCGGACTTCAGATGGCACATTCGGTTTCTATCTACGCGACTTGAAACGAAAAATAACCAAGTTTGAGGGGTGTTCAAAAACCTACCAGCTATCAACAAAATTAGTTGGTAATGAGGCATTTGAAAAGAAAAACTACAATTATTTATTTCACCAGTATTCGAGTAATTTTGAGGTGCCCAGTAGTGAAGGTTAGGCTGGTGACGTGTGCCTTTAGGTCCCCAAACGGGTGACGTTAAATGAGCCATTCTAGCGTACGACGTTGCTAACGTCCCCTCAAGGTCACGTACTCTTGGGTACGGTAGGGTGACGTTAAGGGTACGTTAGTGGTCACCAAAAACTCTCTACTGACCATAACCAGAGAGAATACTTTCCCTGTCTCCGCGCTGTTTTAGGAAGAATGACAAATGATAAGAGGAATGGTTAACCAAGCATGATGACAATTTTGAATTGGTCAACACGTATTTATTATTATGAATGTTCAGACATTTGTTCGTTCTTGAAATACCCTTGTATGACCAGGTTATGACATAGCGCCAGAGAAACTACCTACAGTCCTTTACACTCCGATAAACACACCTACCTAAGCCTCCAAAATTCACTATTCCGTCTCGCGCAGGTTTATCGGGCACGGCGCGACCGAGGGAAACCGCGGGACGATTTCTTGAAGTGTCTGGGTGTATTTGAGTGGGTGTCGGAGAGACTGTTTTGGGGCTGTAGATGGAAAGAGGGTATTTGCTTACTGTTGATTGAAACGGCTCTCTGTAGATCCTGAATCCTCCTCAGCATCTGCATCCCTTGGCTAGTGAGACCGCTGATCTTCGGCTGCCGAATTCGTCTTGGCATCATAGATACGCGGGCGCCGAAGAGTGGAGACCTGCGACCGGTCCGTCTTCCATTGCTCCCTCAACGGACTAAATTCCGTACCGGACGGGTACACAATTTCAGCAACAAGAACTCGAGCTGATGCTCGTCAAACAGTTTTATTCACTCGTCCAGGGCGTGTCTGCTTTTGGTGGGCCCAATCATCGCCCAGCAATTTCCTCCTAGTCGTTCCTTCTGATTGTTCATTCCGTTCATTGGGTACAAGTTTTCGTGACGTAAGGTACAGGGCGGTCAACAATTCTCCTTACCCCTTTCCAGGGTGCGAGTGGGGGAATTTAGCCTCTTTCAACGTCACGCCATGTCTCATAATCCGCTGACATCAGCGCAGTCATGTTTGTGTGAATTGGGTCTGAGAACTGCATATTCAGGACGTCCGCTTATCCTTGTCTCGGGTACTGTCTATTGTCAACTGTGAATTGTCGATTTTCGAGTTGACACAAATACTACCAATTCCCTAACCTTGGTGAGTAGCACCAACCTGAAGTATTGCATCTATACTATCTATCATATTATCATGTACTATATTCCTAATTCCTTCCAGAAACAACACTAATACCTACAGTACCTAACCTATGAATAATGGGAAGAAGCATAAGACTTTACCTACCACATTATACATGCTAGTGTAAATACTTAACCTACACCCCTCCCACCTGTAAAGTACTAGTCTAGCTACATTAAGCGTTACTTCAATTACACGATGACTTAGAACTAGGAATAGCCTATATTAATTTAACTTAAAGTTCTCCGATGAGGCCTCCCACAGAGGCAAAAGTACTTAGACATGTCAAAAATCTTGATGAGGAATAACCAACTAATCAAATCTCATCCCATAAAACCATCCTTACCATAGTAATTTAAAAAAAAAAAGAAAAAAAAGTAAATTATTACACAAGGGTTCATTATTTACGAAATATATAGCCCTTCTAGAGAGGTCAATTGGCTACAATCATTAAACGAAGTGTTTATTATCTAAATATAACAGCATATGGATGTCGCCTACCGAACAAAAATGTCTTTATTTAATTATTAATTTAAACTTCTACACTTTACTATAGTCTGTCTGTATTCAACAGGATTATTTCTAAGTTTGACAAGTATAATTTAAGATGTTTCGGGTTTCTTGAGGGTTGGTCAAGAAACCCGAAACATCTTAAATTTCAAGGCCTGATCACACAGGTCGCGTTATAACGCGACGTTATAGGAACGAGCATTCCCCCCGACGTTCGGCGATATAGCAACGTCACAGACACCGCGTTATTATTGGGCGTTATCAGGGCGCGAGACCCAGTCTTGTCTGTGCTACTCAAGGGGTTCGCGGTTCCCAGCGTCTATAATTTATCTAATCTATAATGATTTCTGACAATGACTCTGATGAAGAAGAAGCTCTACTTCTTCTAGCGCTAGTAGATCGCAGGAATAGACGGTATTGGGTGCACCCAGTCAATCGAAGGAGGGAAGAGCTTGGGGAATACCACCGTCTATGTTGGGAGTTGCGCTCACATGAAGATAGTTTTGTGAACTATTTCCGCATGTCGAGACGAAATTTCAAGGATCTACATGACTTACTAGCGGTGAATATCCAGAAGATAACCAGAAGGACCGAGGACAACGCCCTCAGCGCGCGATATTTTGTAATTTTGTACAATCCGCTTGGCTGACGTCGCGTTACTGAAAGTATCGCTGAAGGGTACCGCCGTGTGTGTGACGGGGGTGATGCCATGTTGCGTCATACTACCGTATCGCGGTAACGCGACGTTACTGGAACGCCTAACGTCCCGTTATAACGCGTCCTATGTGATCGGGCCTTCTCAGTGGTCGAAATAACCCAGCCTGATTTAACATGTATATTATAGACATTTATTTGGCACCCTCCAATTTATCCCTCATCTATTACAGATTTCTCTCAATCCAAAAAAACTCCCCATTTGGTCAAGCATTCGGAGAATCAGAGCTCTCAAATTCGGTTTGATCTTTGGAGAAAACGTTTCACTTTCAATGCAAACGTCGACTGCGCTCTGCATCTCATGCGAATGCAACACTATCAATGTCTTGCACTCAGTTTGGGTGTCGCATCTGAATTTCTGCATGATCAAATTTCAAGTGGGTCATGTTTTAAGCAAATATGGTAATATACGATTATAAATGAGAGCGTATCGTGAAGACATGTTGGAACGATTTCTTCCCCACATGGGAGTGTTTTTATTGAACACAGACATGCTCTCGAGTCCAACTAAACTTCAAAATATAAAAACTATTGATTAACAACTTTTTAACCAATAAGTGTGTTTTCGAGTGTTTCTGGAGAGTTTAAACTCTGTAGAACAAATCTGATCACTATATGAATAGTTGAGGTGTTTGGCTTCTTAGTTCACTAAGGTAGTGAAAACATGTTTAAACTCTGCGGAAACAGATGTAAAAAATCCCACTCGCATTTTACGTTTTGGACCATTCTGATCAACTTTGCCCCCCCCCCCCCCTCTCTCTCCCTCTTCGTTTTATCTGCTTTGATTTTTAGAATGTATATTAATGATCTACCTGGGGTTCTAAAAAATTGTAATTATCATCTGTATGCCGACGATGTTCAACTGTACATTCATATTGAAAACTTGAGAGATACGATAGCTGCACTTAATGATGATATTGAAAGGTTGTGCGATTGGTCGCACATGCATGGCCTAGAAATGAATTCTGAAAAATGTAAAGCCATTATCATAGGTTCAAACAAGCGAATTCGTAAATTACAGGATGTTATAGGTCTTAATCAAGTAAAAATAGGGGCTAATAGCCTATCGTACGAAAATGAAGTCAAAAGCCTAGGCATATTAATAGACAAAACAATGAGTTGGTATGGTCAAATAACCTCAGTCTGTAGTAGAGTGTATGGTGGTTTACGCCTACTAAAGTTGTTTGCCCAAAATTCCCCGACTGAAGTGAAAATCAAGTTGATACAGGCTCTCATCTTACCTTTTTTTGAATACGCTTGTCTAGCTTACTGTGATCTTTCATCGGAAAAAATCCGATGCTCAAAACGCAACAGTAAGATTTATATTCAAGTTAAAATTATACGAATATGTAACAAGTTATTATGCACGCTTGAAATGGTTAAAGATAGTGGAACGCCGTGAATTGGCACTTGTTACAATGATGTTCAAGCTAATTAAGTTTAATGATCCCAAATACTTATACAGACAGATAATCATGAGAACACATGTTCACTCACTAGACTAGATCAGCATATAATACCTTCATTGAAATACCTTCGCACCACATCATTTTTTGAAAAATCATTTATGGTTAAATGAATTAAGTATTTTAATGAAAATGTAACGTTATTTTCTCCTGACCAATCTGTACTAAGTTTCAAGAATAATCTGAAAGAAACTCGGCCCTTCGGGCCTCGCAAGGGGCTTCGCCCCTTGACCCCGCCAGGGGGCTTCGCCCCCCTGGACCCCCCCGGATGTTATTACTTTGAGCCTGACTGCTAAAATGTAAAAAACATGGAATCATGTTTTAGCTCCTCGCGGTTGCAATCATGTTCACAATATCAATAATTGAAAATGATCACCTGTAAGTAAACAATTATTCATATAACCATGCTCATAACTCAGCTTGTTGGCCACGCACTTCGAAGTAATTAAGTAAATTAAGGATAAATCGAGAGCTTTCGAACGAATGGTCAACGAATTTTGTGGGATGAAAAACGACGAAGTATCATATCCCTAGCAACGACTCGGTTGTAAGCGGAAATCATCACAATTATTGGCGCTACTTTCATGTCACTTTATAGTCTCACTTTTCGGCGGGGGATCCATCGCTAAAACATGATTCCATGTTAAAATTGTTAGCTCGGTATGTTTGAGTACCTATTATTAATATCATGTAACTTCACAAGATCCAAAGCAACTTTCATTTCTTACTTATTAAGCTTTATAATTATGTATTTAAGTTTTAATTTAGTTTTCTTATGTTTATCAAGTAAAACCTGACTGTAACCTAAGTCTGATACTTATGAATTTCTGTATGTATTGGAAGAGAGGGCCCTAAGGCCCTAAATATGTACAGAATGTTTAATAAACGAAGTCAATCAATCAATCAATCTCTCTCTCTCTACGGTGCAGCCCGCGATGTAGGGATTTATTTTGTAATAGAACATAATGATGAGTATAGTTTACTGATCTGGGTACTTGCAAGCTCGCATCTCAAAAATACATAACATCAAGTAGTCAACCCCTCGAAATGTAAATTACTGATTAGAATGCAGATTACTTGGACAAAATAGATGTTCTACTTGAGTCAACAAAAGTAATACAAATGAGTAATTGTTAGTGTAAATACTCACAATAAACAGAAATAAATAGCAGGCTATTTGTAGGTACATTACCTACAGTGTTTTATTAGCATCAATAGGATACTACTCATTTTTTCATACATCTGAATTTTCAGTAAGGGGTTGACTACTTGATGTTATGTATTTTTGAGATGCGAGCTTGCGAGCACCCAGACCACCAATCTATACAATTCTGTTCGATTAAAAAACGCTGCAAATTATTTCACAAAGGTTTATTATTTTTTCAATTGAGTATGATCGTAGTTTAATTGGCTTGCGTACGTCATAAGGCCCGTCCAGACTCCTCGGCGTGTCCTATTTCGAGTTGCCACAACCTATACTTCTAATTATATACGCATGTTTATATTTCTCGATTTGAGCTCCTATCTATTCAAATAGTTATTGCCTTAATAATATCATTATCTAAGTACTTACGAAAAGTCGAGAGGATATGTTATTAAATATGCGTAGGAAAAGCATTGGTATTAACACACAAATATGACTTAGAAAAAAACAAATATTCATGCCTCGAAGGAACGCTGTACCCACCTCATGGTGCCGTGGCGCCTCCTCTCACTCCACCCCCCGCTCACCACCCACCCTAACCCCTTGCCAAGCGTGCCAGGCGTGCGTCTAACACGTCTAACACTCAAAGCCTCAAAAAGACACTTTTTGCCCGTTTTTGGCCCATAGCATCTATGCTAGTAAAGCGATGGGGATGGTTAAACGTTAGGACCAACTAGACCCCAAATGGAGTCTATGTGCGAAAGAACAGGTTTTTAAAGTCAATTTTTAGGCCGTTTATGGCCCGGACGGCGGACGGACATTTCAAATTTGGATTCTACGCACCTTGAAACGTAAAGTGACAAAGTTTGAGGGGGAGTTATAAAAATTTTTTGCTACACGATCACATAGGCTTATTATTGGAAATAATAAACCAAAATCAATCCTTATCAAAATTATTTTGTATCAGTTTCTCAATTTTCATTACGCGGTGTGTAATAAAAATTGAGAAACTGATACAAAATAATTGTGAGGAGTGAAACATTCCCTAATATGACTCTGCGAATGACCCTCATAGTTTATCAAGAAATATTGACAGGCTATTGGCCTATTTCCGCAGTGGAATGCACGACGCAGTCCAAAGATGCATAATGACACCCTGTTGCGCAGCACGAGCTAACGCGCGTCAACATTGAATAATGCAGTAATCCCGCGTGTCATTAAAAAACCGTAGAATCTAGGACATCACACTAAAACATGAAGATTGATTGTTGACGGGTAGAGGATTATTTTATGCGCATTTCGCCCTTGGTGTTTTAATAGGAGCCGCCCCCGGCGTACGAAGCTGTGAATGAAGCCGCTAAAAGGAGCACCTCATTCTAGGTCGATTGTTATTGCTCTGCACTTATTATCGTAAAACGTATTTTTTTCTTCGCCCGCGCTTATTTCGAGTGCGCAGTCCTGTGACTTGTCCATATTCGGAAACCCAGCGTTCATCAACGACTTCGCTAAAGGCAAAAGCATTAGTCATGCAACTGCTTACAACTTCATAACTCTTCGCCTTGAAAATGTCTTCGGAAGGACTTGCCTTTTACGCTGCTTCAAGACAGTTATTGTTTTTATTGTTGTTTCGATTCACTTACACGATTCTTCTTCGCACTTACGCGTACCGTAAATACCGCATTTCAATTTTTAATTATTCTTGATCATGTATTAAGATGCTAGGCCACACCGCCACATAACACCGCGTTGACTACGTATTGGAGTGTAGAACTGCTTTGTTTGTAAACAGAATGCGCAAATATTGAAAATTTAAAGCTCTTTCGAATCTGCAAACATCTCAATAATTTTTCCCGAAAGGCACTCAAAACTTGAGCAAAATTCACCCGTATTTGATTGATGGACTCTAAATTTATTATTACCGTCACCATCGAACTAGGTAAAACATATGAGAAAACATCGTTACCTTCATAAACGTAAACTATTTTAAATTTGATTAAAAAAAAAAAAAAAAAAAACTCATGAACGAGACCTTCTCGAACGATCAAGTTCGTCCCCCACCCCGGCAACTACTTGGAACCGTTCCCTACAAGAAGAACTGTGAGTTCTTCAATTCCATGTAGGTCAGAATGAAGTGTATAGTTTGGTGGTCTGGATGCTCGCAAGCTCGCATCTCAAAAATACATAACATCAAGTAGTCAATCCCTAAGTAAAAATGCAGATTAGTTGGATATTAGATCAGAATGAAGTGTATAGTTTGGTGGAAACGATCACATAACAGTTTAGAAACGTAAATGTGACTTTTCATTTGTGACTCATGAGCTGCTCCGCGTTGAACGAAATTGAAGAACTCCCAGTTCTTCTTGTAGGGAACGGTTCCAAGTAGTTGCCGGGGTGGGGGACAAACTTGATCGTTCGAGAAGGTCTCGTAAACTCATGACTTTAAATTCGATTTTTAACAAAAAAGAGAACTATAAATAAGTAGATATTTTACACTTTTTAATATTAATCTCCCTGAAGAAGACTCGGTTCCTGGGGAGAAAGTTGGAGTTTAATATTTAAAAAAACTAATTTAAGGACATAAGGCCTTTTTGATCAAGATCGTTATAAAAGAAGGTACGAATTTGGAGTTTTTGACCTCACAAAGTTTACGTGTTCTATTCATGAAAATTTTGAATCCATCAAGGAATGATGATGTAATCATCTCTGACCTCCTTATCTCCTGCATTTCCAAACTTCATGAACTTAGTTTGTTTTAGATTTAATTTTGATGAGATTTTTATTTAATATAATAAGCCAATTGCTGATTCTATTCAAAACAACGTTAGCTTTATTGTATACTTCCTCCCATCTACCGCCCTCCACAGGGTGAACAATTTGTACTTCTGTTCTCCATTCTCACCCCATTAAAATGTGATGACTCGTATAACCCAAACGTCTCGAATGCATAAAACAGTTTCTTGAAATGATTATAAGTTGAGCGACGCCATTATCGAGATTATATTTTTATATTTAATGATTTAAGCCGCACCTCAACAAGAAGGGTCATTAGCGGCATGTTATGTCACGTTAAATCGTAAATTATTCTTGAAACTAAATCCTCTAATCCTCAATCCCCGACTTTTTTGGTTGATTTTCAATTAATACCTCAAATTCAACAATTTTGTCTTGTATCATGAAGAATATTTTGAAGTGCAGGACGATCTTCGCAACATAGATTGGTCCCATCAAGAATATTTAACATGGGAGTAGCCTTGTTCGTGGAGGGGATCCCATCAGCTTTTTGTCGACGAAGTTTCGATTTTTGACATTTTATGTCTTTATTATGGCACATAACTCAAAAAGTGTGACGTTACGGTGTGACGAAGAAAGCGTTATGAGAAATTTCTTATGATTTTCACGTACTACAGATTCGTTGCTACGGAACTTTAACTTCGAAAGGTATCATCGTACAAAAATCGTTTACCACTCGTTGGATAGCTCTTGATATACCTAACCATATTACGTTAACCACTGCGGAGTGCGTGGTGAACAAGCTGCGGTATGAGCGTGATTGTTTAAATAATTGTTTACACATAGGTGATCATTCTCAATAATTTATATTGTGAACGCGATTGCAAGCTTTACATAAGTAAAGACCTAATTTTAAGACCAAACAACCGATAAACGAATCATCTCTTGGAGATGTACGAGTCTTGGAGATGAGGCTTGGACTGTGTTTATGTTTAACAAAATTTGTATAAAGTGCACTCGAGACACAGTCAACGACGATATGGTGGCTCGTATATTGGAACGAATGTCGGTGGTAGTTTGTAAACGCGAAAACGTACTGACAGCGGAGCAATATTGTGATATGATGCGCAAAACCAACATGTTGCAGAGAGACACGTGGTGTGGGTGCGGGAAGGGGCGCGAAGACATAAAATGTCCCTTGTGGTTGTGTACTTTTACGAAAGCTGTACCCACCGTTTGTGTTTTGATACATTCTTTTAAAAAGTCTTTGAAATTCAAGCTCAAAGCCCCTTTAGAAAAGTTAATTTACTAAGGGATTGACTACTTGATTTTTAAAACTGTCGGTGTACAAGAAGGTTTGGCTTGCTCGTGAGTTTTTAGCAGAGTGCTGACAGGGAGGGTGAGATGTCGATGGAAGAGTCGGGTGAATCCAACGGAGAGCCGACTGAGGAAGAAACGATGGAGGATCACTGCGTCCCACCTTGCGGTAGGTCTTCGCCGGCCTTCCCTCCACCGCCGAGCGTCAACCCGATTCTTTTCGGTTTCGATCCCCAACTGCATAGCAGATTTCGAACAAGCGCCGGCCCCCGACCGGGAAGTCTGGAGTAAAAATGTATGAAAGAGCTCTGTTAACTGGATTTCCGGAGGGTTTGTCGAATCGATCACAACGCTGGGCTTGAGATAACGTCAGACAAAACGGCGCGGGGGTTCGTTAGGCCAAATGATCCGTCGAATCCCTGCGATCCGGAATACTGGAAGAAAAATCGTATTCTTCACGCTCCAGACATTGTCAAGTCTCATGCGCTGATTGAGGTCGCTTGGTAACGACCGTGAACACTGTGGGAGGCTGCTGGTCTTTCATCGGGCTGTCTATAAGGAAAAAATTTCAAAATGTCTGGATTTTTTCTCTATTTCTTCATTTTCTCGTCGACAATGTGTACACCTGCAAGCTATAAGAAATGGAGAACGCTTCGCAGGGTGCATGAGCCAGCTAGATTTCCACTGCACCCCATTACTTGATATTGCACTGCTTAGGAAGAACATACGTATCAAAATCAGCCAGGATAATTGCATTAACCTTTAATTTCTAATTCCATTAACATTTCTGGAAGATTTCATCTATCTATTCATCTATCTATCGCAGGGTGCATGAGCCATCTAGATTTCCACTGCACCCCATTACTTGATATTGCACTGCTTAGGAAGAACATACGTATCAAAATCAGCCAGGATAATTGCATCAACCCCTAATTTCTAATTCCATTTACATTTCTGGAAGGTTTCATCTATCTATTCATCTATCTATCGCAGGGTGCATGAGCCAGCTAGATTTCCACTGCACCCCATTACTTGATATTGCACTGCTTAGGAAGAACATACGTATCAAAATCAGCCAGGATATTTGCATTAACCTTTAATTTCTAATTCCATTTACATTTCTGGAAGGTTTCATCTATCTATGGTGTCAGCGTAGTTTGAAGTAAAGGACGAAGCTAAATTGAAAATTACATTGTTTCCAACTCCGAATTGATGTATAGCATTTACACGCCAGTAGAGTCTTTAGTTTTCACTGATCAAATCAGAGGTTATTCATTTCAATTTGGAGGATGATGTCGAAAATAATAATACACGAATTTTTACCTCATGAATTGCTTCTCATCCTTGTCGTGTAGAGAAACAAAGGAAAACTAGATAAATTCCGGGCCGTTTAACGACGCCACTTTATTCTTCCTCTTCCGACCCCTCAAACACAAGGTATTTTAAAAATCGTGAATCGTTGCTTTTTGGAAGCAAATTACCCGAGCGATCATTCGTAATCGATGTTATCTCCTATAAATTCACATTCCTGCTTGAAAACTATACAATATCTCAACCTCTGAATGGATGAGCATCACATCAGATAAGGATATTATAGTGCATACAGCTCATTAATGCTCTTATTGAAATGAAGAGGGACAAAGCAGGCATTCGAAGTCAAAGTTTATCTTTATATATAATTCTGAACGGTCTTTGAAATTGTGAAGAACTTCGCGGTCCGATTTTAGTGTTAGACCGCTCATTCGAATCAGCACGGCCCCAAGTTTGTTGCAAAAGTGTCGCCGTTCGTCTCTATACCCGCCTTGATCGTGTTCTAGGCGGTCCTTATCAACGAGAGTTGTTTATTAGGCTGTGGCGGTAACAACAGTTGCCATAAATTCACGGTGGGTAAGAAACGTAGTGTAGTTACTAACATCTAGGAGAGTTATTTCTGAACGAAGAAATTGAAACTGAAGAACTTAGCGGACTTTATATATAATTCCGAACGGTCTTTATATATAATTCCGATTCATACAAACGAAGCAAATAGGTAGGACTTATATCGTCACTATAATGTGCTGAGTTCCTGTTTGGTACTACTGTTTGTTACTAGATTAGGGCTTTCCAAGCCCTAACAGGCCTCTAGTAATTGATAAATTAAAAACTTTATTAGACACTTAGCAGTAAAAAGACACTTAGCTCAGTCACAATGCAACCACAACATCCTTGTACGCAAATTTTATAAAATTCATCTTTTTCACAGAAAAACATTGAATCGTGTTTTTTGGCACTGTACTTTCTTATCCACATTCCAATGGATTTCCATGAAGTGGAAAAATTAGTGCAATTCGTATCCACGCAAAAATACACATTGGGAAAACCAACCACAAAACTTCCTGGTACTTCATATATTTATTTTCCAAAGTGATTGAGCTGCTATATTGACACACATTCACTTCCCCAACGAGAGTTTTTTAGCTCTTAACGAGCCCTTTGGTTCACTTATCGTGCCTTCTAAGGGTGGGTGGGTGTTCACCTCCGAGTAATTTCCAGGGGTGACCCCTTCTTGATCGTTGTTTTATAGTTCTTCATTTGACAGTTTTTACTTTTAGCGAATTTTTGTAAAAAATGCAGCTATTGCAATGGCTCGGAAAATTTTAAAATAAAAATTGTTGAAAAATTTCTTCATTGAAATCCCTTTTGAGGCATTCTGAAACGAATCCTAGAGTGGAACGCTTTTTCATATATATATATATATATATATATATATATACTTTGGCACAGATGTGCGGAGGAAAATAGAACATATATAAAGATAAATTAAAAGGAAAAACTCACGTTCAAAAAACTCACGTTGGGAAAAACTCATTTTCCCAATCCTGATTGGGAAAATCATGATTTGATTAGTTTTAGGTCTTTCCAAATTAAGGGTTTTATATCCAACTCCTAAATTTTTCCAACTACAGCGACGCACCTGACCCAGTGTATATTTGCCAGAAGATTCTAGTTCGAGTTATTAAGAAAAGTAAATTTTTGGAACATACTGGCCCACTGTTTCGTAAACTCAAAATTCTATAATTATATTATCCTATAGATCATAATAATGAGAAACATGTTCTGAAAGAGAAGCGGTTCGCATATCCCATTGTATCTCCCTCATGTGCACACAACCGCCTCTTTTATTTCATGTTTTTCTGCTAGAATCAGAGTATTTAATTATCTGACATCCATCGTTAAAAATAAGTCAATAGATCATCTGATCAAGCCCATGAAATTATGAAAAATTTGTTTCTCTAGACACAAGCCGATGGTTAATAATCGGTAGGTACTTATTTGTGTAATTAATGAATTATCAAGAACATAGTAATATTTGTACTTACGAACTTACTTTACTACTTAATTCTTCAACATGCTTGAATTTCTGTACTTATCAAGAATTTAAAAATGTAATGTTTAAGAAACTACAGACTAAAATAGGTATACAAAAACATATAAAAACTCTTTTTTCTTACCGCGGGTATATCCCTTTAGGGAAACAATTACATTTCTTCCATTGATTGTAGGTAAAGTGTTGCTTTGTGAATTTTTCAGAAATAAATACATTTGCATTTCATTTCATTTCATAATATGAAAGCTCATCGATCAATTTTGTCTCAATCGAAACTACACTAAAGTATAGTCCAATTTTCCAGAAAGTAATTTTTGGAGATTTCGGTATTAATATGATTGGGGCCATACCATCTACCAGGTGACTCAATTACAATATCCGGAGGAAGGCCAGTTGCTTGAAGTTCTTAAAAAAATATGTTGAAATGTAATTTGTATATCTATCGTCGTATTGCAGTTGTTGATTAGTTTGTTGAGTTTACTAACATCGATCAGATATATATGAAAGGGCACTTAACACATCCAAGATTGTCAACAATAATTGAAGCAATAAGGAACAGATGACTACAGAGTTGGCACCGCGCGGAAATCTCAACTTGGACCAACAACGTTTTTGTTGGCACGCTCCGAACCCTTGAGCATTTATTAAATTTGTCTTCTTTTCATGACCAATCACGAGAACTGGATGACTAGTTTCTACATTACATAAGACAGCACTTTGCGGATGATATTGTGGTTGGGGTGGGGAAAAAGCCAAACTGATCCCCTAGCGTCATAAAATTTGAAAATTATTGAATTTATTCAGTCTCGTACCTCTTGTAGAAAATTACAGTGACCTAGAATATGATTTCGTACATTGTCGCCGATTGAACACTAACTTGCTTTAAACATATTGTTCAGTAAAACATGCATTAAAGGGCGTCGCTTTGTGTGGTCTGTACTTGATTTTGGTGATGATTGCGAATTGATCGTGATTTTACTGGATGGACCCTCTCCATTATAATCTATCAAGAATGTGTTGTGAGGACCTACCCCCCACCCTACCCACCCCATACTCATAAAATCCTTTTACAAATTGGTTGAAAATATTAAGGTATATCGGTGTTACTATCACTCCTATTCGCAAAATTCATCAACATGAAATCCTCGATTGCTAGCTCATCTAAACCAAAAGATTAAAAAGAAACATAAAAGCGAAAATATTATGATTTAGCAAAATTACCACCGTTAGTGAACCTGAACCTTCCTAGGTTTGTCCAGTTATTGGATTGAAATCTGAATCGAGAAGAAAAGAAAAAATGCACGGTAATCAGATGAAAATAGTGGGAAAAATCACGATTTATTACTATTACCCGTCCATTCACACCCCTTTCATGATGAAATTAGAAACTTCTGACATGTGCTCCAAAACTATACCGAATTTTTATTTGAACAAAAAAAATCTCGAAAATCAGATGAGGATAGAGTAAACATCACGATTCAACAGTATTAATCCTCCCACTGACCTCATTCCGCATAATTTTTTTTTTTTTTTTTTTTTTTTTTTCGTGATTTATTTATTGCAACTGAAACATAGTACACTTCATCTAGCAATATTTCATTTCATGATAAGCAGACTAAGGGGGGAGGTTTACAGCAAAACCTGGCCCATACTTGTATCAAGTACAGTTAAAAACACTGGATTACACTTGCACTATTTGCACAGCACAATTAGGTCCAGAGGTTTATTTCTCTTGAGTCGCCGAAGTTCTCCTTCGTTGTTTAAAACGTTGAGCATCTCCAGGTTCTCGTGTTTGTGGAGGCGATGTTCGTGCTTCCTTGCATATTTGGCGATAATTTCGGTGACCGTTTCTACCCTCAAGTCTCGATGAATATCATCATTCCGCATGAACCCCCCTGAGGCCCCCTGCCTGAACTATACTTCTCAGTATTATATTTTGTCGGGTTTGGATTGTTTTAATATTTGATTTTTTCGCACAACCCCAGAGCTGAATCCCATAGGTCCAGATAGGGCGCAGTATCTGTTTATATATGAGTAATTTATTGTGTAGTGAGAGATGGGAGTTCCTTCCCATCATCCAGTACATCTTTCTGAACTTGATTTTTAGTTCCTGATTCTTTTATTTAATATGATATTTCCAGTTAAGTTTGGAATCAAGGTGCATCCAGTATTTTACAGTGTCAGAGTATGGAATTTTATTTGAATTGATCTCAACTTCTGGGGCTAAGATTTTTCTATTAGTAAAGTTGATATGCACTGACTTTGTTTCATTCAGTTTCATTCCCCACATCTTGGTCCAATTGACAACCTTGTTAGTAGACGTCTGTAGATTGGGAGTTGCAGTTTCAGCGTCATCTCCAACAGAGAGGATGGCAGTATCATCTGCAAAAGTAGCTACAGTTGTATTTTCCTGTTGTGGAAGATCTCGTGTGTACAGCAGGTAGAGTACTGGGCCTAGGACACTGCCTTGCGGTACCCCTGCTTTTATAGGCTTCTAGACAGAGTACTGGTCATCCTGCTTTACCCTGAAGTGTCTGTTCGCTAGGTAGGATTTTAGGAGTAAGTAAAACTGATTTGGGAGATCCCTGTGCAGTTTATACTCAAGTCCCTTGGGCCAGACCTTGTCAAATGTCTGGGCCAGGTCCAGAAAGATACTGGCACATATTTGTTTACCTTCTAGAGCCTTTTCTATTACGGTAGTGCTTCTATGAACTTGATCTAGCGTAGAGTGGCGTTGACTGAAACCGAATTGGTGGTCTGGTATCAATTTTCTGTCTTCAATAATTGGTTTAAGCCGTTTGAGCAACAATTTTTCGAACAGTTTTGATAAGACAGGGAGGAGGGATATGGGTCGGTACCCCGTCTTCTCATTTGGTGATTTTCCTGGTTTGGAGATCATTATGACTTCCGCTACTATGACTTCTGACATAAGTATGTTCCAAAACTAGACAGAATTTTCGAATAAATACAAAAAAGTAATTTCGAAAATCAGATAAGAGTTGTAAATATCACTATTTATCATTATAACCCCCCTTTACTACTCACCCCGTTACGCAATGAAATTTTAAACTCCTGGCATATGCTCCAAAACTAGATCGAATTTTTAATTGAACAAAAAATAATCTCGAAAATCAAATGAGAATAAAGTAAATATCACGATCTATCAGTATTACCCCTCCAATCACCCCCCTTTCATAATGAAATTTGTAACTCCTGGCTTATATTCCTAAACATGACGGAAATAAGTTGAAAAAAAAAAAAAAAAAAAAAAGTTCCAGTCATGCAGCATGATTGAATGAGCAAATTTTCGTATATCATCGTACTATATGATGTTGAATTGTTTGGAAAATTCAGGACTTTATGTAAAAAAAAATATTGTTAACTACCAATTTGATGGCAAAAACCTCCTTCTAAATAGTTTTCTGTAATTCATAAAAGGTTTTGAATTTTTAGGTTTTTTGCAGTTTTTTGAGATTTTAGGGCGAAAATTAACAAAATTTAAGTACATTTTTCCGCATAAATTTCTGCTTACATTTATTAATATTCTAGTTCATCGTCAAATGTCAAATAACTTCATTCGACTAAAATTCTGCTTAAAAATATAAATTTAACGCAGAATTATGTCAGTCCAATTGCAGATTAATCCAATAGCATTGCTATATATATGTATAAATTATTTTTCTTTACAACAATGAAAGATATGCAAAAGGTTCTAATGGAACAATAGGTTTAAGAAAATATGTGATACTGGTAAATAGTACGTACAGAATACTAAAACTACACACGACCCAAGGAAATTTTGAAGGAAAATGTCTTCGTCGAAATTGATACGGAAATATTCGATGTTGGTATAGCGAATACCAGTAATAATATGGTTTAGTTTATTGACCGCTAGGTGATAATTGGCACAGTTTTTTTGGGTTCTTGAGAGTCGGTCAGGCAATGATAAAATTCAAATCTTCTGGGCGTTTCGATGTATTTATACTAGGGATGGGTATCGATGTATCGATGTTTCAAAAACATCGATGTTTTTCCCCAAACATCGATGTTTTTTTCATCGATGTTTACTCTTCGATGTTTTTTGAACATCGATGTTTTTTCCCAGACATCGATGTTTTTTTTTTTTTTCAAATGTGTTTTTTTGTCGTTAATGTAAAAATGATATTTCTTTTATACCTGAACAATAATTATTCTTGTTTTATAAATGCTTACTTGGATGTTTATTATTCTTCTATAAAAATAATACTGTACAGATTCAGTTCCTTCTGAGAGGCTATTCTCTCAAGCAGGCTTAATTTTAAGCTCCTTGAGATATCGCCTCTCAGAGAAACTGGCGTCAAAATTGTTATTTTTACACGAAGCAGAAGACCGTTTCTGAAAGTTGTAAAACCAACATTTAATTTTTTACAACTTCTTTACAATTTTTCTGTGTTTTAATGAGAACATTCTCTTTCTACTTTTCTGCGATTTTACTTATGTAGGTACTATTATTAAAATTGTTGAAAAGAACTACTTTTTACCGCAAATTTTCTGAGAAAATGAGTTTTTTCTTTTGGTTTTCTAAAAACCATCGATGTGTTGAAACATCGATGTTTTTTCTCCGATGTTTTTTAGACATCGATGTTCCTTGGGAAAAAAATATCGATGTGCAAACATCGATGTTTTGTTCATCGATACCCATCCCTAATTTATACATCATCATCAGGGCTCGGAGAATTTATGCAGCTTTTTTACACGGTCATTTACTAGTTTGTAACACATTCATGTATGCACATATACTGACGAGTGAATACATGTGAACATCAACAATGTGAAAACAAGAAACAACACGTGAAAACATCAAAATATGTGAACATCAACCATATGAAAATTTTTCACATGGTTGATGTTCACATATTCACATGATGATGTTCACATGTTTTGATGTTTTCACGTGTTGTTTCACGTTTTCACATTGTTGATGTTCACATGTATTCACTCGTCAGTATATGTGCATACATTAATGTGTTACAAACAACTAAATGACCGTGTAAAAAAGCTGCATAAATTCTCCAAGCCCTGATGATGATGTATAAATACATCGAAACGTTGGCTCTGAAGATTTGAATTTCATTATTGCCAGACCGACTCTCTTTTTTTTTTTTTTTTTTTATTTATTTTTTTTTTTATTGTAGTATTTATTTACATTCACCATAATAATTACAATATCATCTTATACTAGGTTATATTTTACCTTACAAATTAATCATACTATATACATATTTGTACTTCAAAACGTCAGATAATAATAGTACAACTGATTTTCTTATATTTAAACATATTTGTTTCCATTGAATATAGTTAAACTTATTTCGTTATATGTATAATACTCGTGGTCTTAAATTTTGATGTTAGTGTTATTTATGAATTTAATAATTTCGCTCCAAGCATTGCTGTTCTTCTTCAGTAACAGACCGACTCTCAAGAACCCAAAAAACTGTGCTAATACCAATAATAAACATCACTAAGTGATTCAGTGTGAAATAATATCCTGTAATCATGTATAATAATTGAATACCTACCTCTTAACAAATTTTAATGATTGTTTGGTAATTATGAACTCGGAAAAGCATTGAGAAAGCGAATTCAACAGTGAGCTGTGCGCTGTTAAGGAAATTAATGAACAAAAGGTCTGGTCATTTTTCCTTCGTTGGTTGTGTTGTTTGTCCAAGGTACGTTCACTATGCACTACGCGACCATGAGTCTCGGATATTCCGAATTTATCGCAGTCCAAAGGAATTCACATAGTCGAATAGAACAATTGGAGAGGTTCAGAGAATCAACATAGTCCAAATCAAAAATGGGGGTTAGGTTGGAACTTGTTTTTGGCATTTTTTTAAGACCCTTGAGATCCGAAAACTGAAAGTCACATCCATTCAATAAGATATACCCTACATGCCAACTCAGTCATCATTTAATACAATAATTTTCCTTAGATGTGAGAATTTTTATTTATTTGTGTAATTTTTATTTTCTTAAAAAATTGAGCAATAAAATGATAGGGTGGGTTGAACACCACGTTGTTAAATAAAGTGCAAAAACATTAAAATATGTGTTTAAAAAAACTCCATATTATTAACGGAATTTAATTTTCTGTAATAAGCAATCTATGAACTGCCACTTTCAGAACACCGTATACAAAATTATGCTAAACAATAGATAAATATATTCGTATTTTAGAATAAAATGAAAATTTGCAGCGTTTTTTATTCGATTTTTGAATTCTACGCATCTTGAAGCATAAACCAACAAATTTTGAGGGGGGGTCAAATCATTTCATTTCAATCATTTTATTGAAGGAAAAGTAGAGACGAAACGCTTGCATACGAGTCTGCAACACATTGGGGCATTTTATGACTTTAGCTGCAGACTCGTATGTGTTGCAGACTCGTATGCACGCTCTAAGAGCCACTCAACTGATCCGGACCCTGGGCACCGTCAAGTCCTAAAGAGGCTTTATACGAGATTACAGCTTCCTAGAGTGTAAAGCATAGAAATCAGCTTTAAGAGCCACTCATCTGATCCGGACCCTGGGCATTGTCAAGTAAATGTCCTAAAAAGGCTACGTACGAAATTATACCTTCCTAGTGTTTAATGTATAGAAATTATCTATTAAAATGATTTAAGCTCCGCTTCACTAATCAAACCGTTCTCGCAATATTCGGATCATCTGCTATGAATCAAATCATTGAAACACCAGCTCAATGAAATCATCTGAAATTAACAAGCGGTTGCAATCATGTTCACAATATCTATTATTGAGAATGATCACCTGAGTATACAGAATTATTCAAATAACCATGCTCATAACTCAGCTTGTTGGCCATGCACTTCGCAGTAGTTAACATAATATGGTTGGATAAATCGAGAGCTTTCGAACGAATGGTCAACGAATTTCGAGGGATGAACAACGACGAAGTACCATTTCCCTAGCAACGACTCGGTTGTAAGTGGAAGGAAATCATCAGAATATTTTCGTGAGCAATTTTTGTCATTCAATTTCCTTAACGGTTTTTATTTTATGTGCCATAGCAAAGACATAAAATGTCAAAATGTGGATACTTGAATTTCATTAAAATGTTTAAAAATCTATTAATACTGCAATATTATTTTTAAAACTTTTGTAAGGAGTGGTTTCTGTTATACTTTGATAGTTAGCACTCTTGGTGCACCCAAAATGCTCATATATATTACAACAAAAACTGACGAAATATAACGCGTAAAATTACAAAACTTTGCTCTTATGGTCGTGTTGCGCGACTAGTTTTATTTCGAAACCACAGCATTTCAGATTTTTGAAACTCTAAGCTTGTGGATAGACGTCGTTTTGACGGAAGTGCTAAATTGCTCGTAAATCTTGTTCCCGAGTCAGAACGAAGAATTTAAACATTTATCAGATGAGTGCAAAAGCTAAATCATCACATTTTCACTTCACGGTTTCATCTTGATTTTAAACCCTAAGCTCTGATACGGTTAGTGCTCCCACTTTCTTCCAGTACATTAATCAGTAGACAAAGTTAGACTCCACGTGCCCCAAACATTCGTTTAATTGGTTGTAGAAGGGAGATCTACACGAGATGCTCTCGAGAACAGATTTATGTGACTCCAAGATATTTGAAGTTAGCGCACACATCTAAGTGGATTTATGTGCAATGCTCCGCTCCTAGGTTTAAGGGCGTTGCGAATATTTCCGCGCAACAACTTCTATTCTTGGCTCTTCACTCTCTCCTTCACTACACCGAGTTCCCGTAGGGATGGGAATAACCTGAAGGACGAATCGTAGTATATTAATGTTGCTCACACCCCCGACACGATCAGGAACATTGTGACGTTATCACAGTGAACATTGCATAGACCGTGAAGACTTGCAAAATAACGAATTTATGTTCACTATTTGATAGTTTCATGCAAATTCATTTGATGAACAGTTAACTTACCCAGAGTGATATCTTCGTATTTATGAAAGCCTACAATTAAAAAGTGAGTAATGAGAAAGATTAAAAAAACAAAAATAAAATAAAATAAACTTAAAGGAATGCATAGAAAGAGTTAGTAAAGTAGGTACCTGCAGCACATTAAGGAAAGAAACGCTTGCATACGAGTCTGCAACACATTGGGACATTTTATGTCTTTAGTTGAAGACAAGTATGTGTTGCAGACTCGTATGCAAGCTCTAAGAGCCACTCAGCTGATCCGGACCCTGGGCATCGTCACGTAAATGTGCTAAAAAGACTACATACGAAATTACAGCTTCCTAGAGTGTAAAACATAGAAATTAGCTTTAAGAGCCACTCATCTGATCCGGACCCTGGGCATCGTCAAGTAAATGTCCTAAAGAGGCTACATACGAAATTACAGCTTCCTATAGTGTAAAGCATAGAAATTACCTATTAAAATGATTTAACCACCGCTTCACGAATCAAACCGTTCTCGCAATATTTGGATCACCTGCTATGAATCAAATCATCGAAACACCAGCTCAATGAAATCATCAGAAATTAACAAGCGGTGGCAATCATGTTCACAATATCAGTTATTGAGAATGATCACCTGAGTGTACACAATAAATTATTCAAATAACCTTGCTCAGCTTGTTGGCCACGCACTTCATAGTAGTTAACATAATATGGTTGGATAATTCGAGAGCTTTCGAACGAATGGTCAACGAATTTTGTGGGATGAAAAACGACGAAGTACCATTTCCCTAGCAACGACTCAGTTGTAAGCGGAAATCATCAAAATATTTTCGTGAGCAATTTTCCGTGACGTTTTTTTAGTTTATGTGCCATAGCAAAGACATAAAATGTCATTAATAGAGAGTTCTTATGTCGTTTTCGATCGTCTATTCGTTGCCCGAATGGGAACCCGAGTCGTCAGCACGACCACGAGCACGAGTGGATAATTGGAAGTACGCATGCGCGTCCGAGTCGGGCGACGACTCGCCAATTCGGAACCCGACTGGAGTCAGGTGACTCGTACGTACCGCCTTTCGGGTCGTCAAGGGCAACGAGGTTTCCGATTCGTTTCCCGACTCAGCTGAATTACCTTCGTTGAGGATAACCTCATTTCACAATTCACATCAAATTAGTACAGCCGCTTTGCGAGTTTCTTGTTACTGCTTATTCAAGTTTGTGAAAGTTATTAGTACCTGTGTTGTGGGTGAATTTTGAGGTAGCTTGTTACCAGAAAGTAGAAGTGTAAAATGTCGGAAAATCAAAGTACACCAGGAACGTTTGACTAAATCTTCCCGACTGAATCGAAAATTTAACATAACGTCCCGGTCGTTTATTTTGTCGAGGTCGAACTCCCCAAACGTCAATTCGCGCACCCAAGGCGCTGCTCGGTGTTTGCGCGATAGGAGAAATCCCTCGTACGCCAACTCCAATTCCCGTGCACGAATTACACCGTTTACGTCCAGCTCCTCATACGCCCTAACTTTGTCCGTAACGGATGGATCAAAAGGTTAATAAATAAAAGATATGAAATGAAATCTAAGGTGTACGAAATTTGAATGAAACTGAATAAAACACAAGGAATAAACACGACGAAAGGATGCATAGAATTGGCATACAAATACAGCAGAACATGAGCGGAAATCAATTCTCACTTTAGCGTGACTTATTGAGTCGTTTTGACGACATCGCCAATTTCAACTCACCAATTGGCAACCGACGACTCGGGAACGTTGAACTTTCGTTTGCTCGCCCTATCGCCATTTTGAGTCGTTGCCTGACTCGTCGCTATTCTACGACATTAGAACTCTGGAATAATATTAATAATACATACATAATAATAAAACACAGTTCCTTTGAGCCTGACGGCTAAAATAAAAAACATGAATATGCTTTAGCAGTACACGACTCACTCCTCGTCGATTCTCTGAACACCCCCCATCGGCCTCTGAACTATCATTCTGCCATCAATCCTAAAACATGGATTTTATTATAGAAATGATCACGACCATTGAGCTCTTGTGAGATGATGATCTCCTAATAGAAACTCGCGAGTAAACATTCACTTTATTATAGAAATGATCACGACGATTGAGCTCTTGTGAGATGATGATCTCTCTCCTGACTTTATTATAGAAAGAGGCTAAAGAGGCTACATACGAAATTACAGCTTCCTATAGTGTAAAGTATAGAAATTACTTATTAAAATAATTTAACCACCGCTTCACAAATCAAACCGTTCTCGCAATATTCGGATCACCTGCTTGAATCACATAATCGAAACACCAGCTCAATGAAATCGTCAGAAATTAACAAGCGGTTGCAATCAAAATATCAATAATTGAGAATGATCACCTGTTGTAAACAATTATTCATATAACCATGCTCATAACTCAGCTTGTTGGCCACACACTTCGCAGTCAAGCTTTCGAACGAATGGTCAACGAATTTTGTGGGATGAAAAACGACGAAGTATCATATCCTTAGCAACGACTCGGTTGTAAGCGGAAATCATCACAATTATTGGCGCTACTTTCGTTGCACTCTCGTGGGACATTTTTCGGTAGTTAGGTCACGGCTAAAGCATATTCATGCTAAAATGTGAAAATTCCGTGTTGCAACCAATAAATAAAAATCATGTATCATGATTTCTCTCGTAGTAATGTTGCCAGCTTCCTCCTTCTGTTAGAAGAGAAATGAGCTCCCAGTCTCACTCAACTGATCGTGGTTCCTCACTTGTTCAATCGTACACAGCAGGCCTATAGAGGCTCAATAACAAATTTCAACCTCCTATCTCTATTGAGAAGGAAATGAGCTCCCGAGCTCACTCAGCTGATCACGGTGGTTCCAGACTTTGTCAACCATACACAGCAGTCTTATTGAGATTCCATACCAAATGTCTGCTTCCTAGGTCTATTAGGAGAGAAATGAGCTCCCTAGTTCAGAAGAAATGAGCTGGTCTGTTTAGTCCTCACTTTGTCAATCCCACACAGCAGGCCTATAGATCATCAATTCCATGAGAGCATTCAAAAAGTGGCGAACGGTTTTCCTGCTATGAAAATTAAGGGAGTAACACTTCCCTAGCAACGAATTATACGTGAAAATCAATATGGAACTACTAATTCTATTCTACGTGTCTCCTACAGGCCCTGTTTCAAATTTCAGCTTCAGAAATTAAATACCATAGAAATCAGCTTTAGGAGCCAATCAGCTGGTCCGAGGTCAATGCATTGTCTAGTACCTACTACTCAATAGTACCTACCATCTAGTGTATTCTTTCCGCATTCTGGTTACTTAGCAACATCAGTTTATAACGTAGCGTAATAAATCTGCTTTCCTTCACACTACTGCGGTTTAGGGTTCATAAGATGTGAAAAAATGAGAGCATTCCAAAAAGTGGCGTACGATTTTCCTAATAAGAAAACTAAGGAAGTTACACTTCCCTAGCAACGCATTGGTTGTACTTGAAAATTAACAGCTTAATTTTCAGGAAAAAAATCCAACGGTAAAACATGAAACGTGTAAAAAAAAAAAAAAAAAAAAGCTAGAAACCATTACACAAAGGTTGTAATTTTTTTGAGTCTATAAATAAATCCTCTAAGCTCTTCACAGATTTCTTATTAGCAAATCACTGTCGTATCAACGGTGTATTTTCGCAACCCCTTACCCCCCCCCTCCCCCACGGGTGAATAGTTTGTTGAAATCCATCGATAACACCCGTGTCGTAGGGTCCCTTGGATGGTCACTTCCTTTCATCCCTCTCTCCCTTCTCGTCCTTGACCCCAAGAGCCGGAGTCGTGTAAACCTGGGCGTCCTACCTACTCTCAATATTTAGTTTTTCGTTCTTCGTTTACTGGTGTCCCCCGCCGCTTTTGAGGGGAGTTGTATTTAAAAAAAATGTATGTATAAATAAATAAAATTAGTTTGTGTGTGTGTGTGTGTGGGTGTGACCCTTTTTTTACCTTCTCCCCAGATATGATGAACAATAATGATGAGCCTCATAACCCCCGACGGCCCATTGGCATGCGGGTTTCTAGGAGGGGTGCTCAGGGGCGCTTCAGGCAGGCCATCCTCTCTTTTCTTCCTCAGTATCCTATCGTCCTCCTCTTCCGCTGCCCCGGCAATTTCCCACCAGTGAGCCCACTGTGCGAGAGCCTTCCATTCCCAGCGTGGCTTCTGTGCTCACGTCTGGCAGAAGCATCCTGTACAGGCTAACGCTACAATTGATATAGAGCGAGAGCGGCCTAGGTATGCTTCTGAGGAGTTGTGGCGAATGGCAGCAGAGAAGGCACAAGCTGTGCGCAATAGGGTACGTCACATTATTGTATTTTTGTAACAACGTTTTCCCATGCGCACGCTTTCTGCCATTCAATCTCTTCGCCTCAGGCTCCACTATAAGCAGCTTGTCCAGAATGCAATCCTTGGCAAATAGCCGTGGAGCCTCTACCACATCTCCGACAGGCGTGGGACAGCAGCCTGCCATTCAGTAATCCTCCTCCGGGACCTCCGGTCTTCTTGAAGACTGAAGTGTTGAGGCTCAAGGAGCAGGTAGGCCGTATTGAGGGTTACGAGATTGCCTACCTGCAGGATCTGTCGAGGCGGGCTATTGCGAGGCCTGAAGGCTTGGAGGACGAGGTTGCAACCTATATACAGAGGGTGTTCCCATGGGTTGAGAAACCGACCGTGACGGGGCATCAGGGAGGGATTTCTCCTACTTTGGTGCGACGTGGAGGTCGCAGAGCAGCAAAACAAGCAAGAAGGCGGGAATATCAGCGGGTCCAGAAGTTGTGGAGGATGCAACTGGCTTGTGTGGCTGCGGAGGTTCTGGAAGGAGCAGGGGATGAGCAAGTTTTGCCCCTTCTCCAGGAGTTTGTGGGTGTTGGGAGCCTCCTTTCATGAGTGCTCCCAGCCACAACTCAGGTGAGCCAGTGGTACCCTTGCGCACCCCCACCAGGGATTCCTTACTCAGCATCATGAGCAGGCCGGTGCTTCACGCTTGGCCCGTGCCCGGACAATTTTCATTAAAAAAAAGGGTTAAGTGGGGTTAATTAAAAATTCTTAATTAACTATTTACATCAATCTTAAGAACCAGCTAAGGAATCTTTCAAGACAATTTAAATTATTTAATTTAGCCACACCTTAAGTATTTACGAGTATTTGACCCATACACTCATGTTACGAGAAAGCTACATACCACTCCTATCTTGCAAACTTTTTTTTTTTTTTTTTTTTTTTTTTTTTTTTTTTTTTTTTTTTTTAAGTTTGATTTGGATAGAACTTTAGTTTTATGAATGGAATAAGACCACTGGGAACAATAATTTACTTCCAATAATGACTAGCTTTCAAGGGGAAACAATAGTCAACTCGAATATGAATCGCAAAGTGACTTTGACGAATGAGTCTCTACTTTGATTCAGCTAGCCTTTGTCAGCGTGGGTTCGTGCGTGCATCTCCCACACTACGGGCCGCAATTTCGGAGCTATCAACTTGAAGGAACAGGAAGTTGTCGTCGGCGCCGACGATCGTCGAGAAACCAACCGAAAATCGACTTGGCATAGTTTTCAATAGTTTCCGCCACACAGAGTCGACTGAAACAACTAAAAAAGCTTTAAAAGTTACCCTTGACGAGAATACGATGTCATCGTCGTCTTCACTGACGTAAGTGATTGTGAAACCATCAAAGATCTAATTTGGTACGTTTTCAATAGTTTCCGTCACATAGAATCGATTGAAACCTTTTCAGATTTGAAACCTGGAATCAGAATCCAATTGGCTTAAGTTTACAGCTAGATTTATCATTGTTGCCTTAAAACCACCATTGGTAGCGAAAATTTATGGATTACTTCAAACTTCGTAAGGAATATGTAAAGCAAACCAACTAGTATTTTGGTAAATAGTTATTAGTAGAAATAATTATGGCTGAAATCGGTAAGCACTTATTCATATAGATAAAAATAGTTTTTTTTTGTTTTCACATCAACGAAATAGAAGGCCAAATTAAGTAAGAAGTAGGGCAGACAAACCTGCATCACTCAATTGTCTTCAACGCCTGGAGCTAGCAATAGATCATACAACACCGTGTTAGCCTGAACTTCTTCTCAGCCGGCTTTCTAGTTATAACACGTCTGATGTCCACATACGAGTGATGCCTGACTGTTATATAACCCAGGAATCTTCGTCGAAGGGCTATATAGTACAGAAATAATAAACCTTTGTTTATTAGTTGCTGCATTTTTGAAAATAAATTTGGTTGGTTACTAAAATAGTAAATTTATTTTATGACGGCTTACGCCAATTACGAGTACAAGAGGTGCTGTTCAACGATGTATGAAGAATAATAAGAATGAATAAGAACAACGCTGCTAATTATTATACAAAGGTTTATTATTACTGTGCTTGGTAAACTAATACCATGGCTTATGCCTTAAAAAATCCATTGAAAATCATGGGCCGCACTTGATTTTTCTGAAAGTTAATATGTGTCTATTTTCGGACTATTTTTGTACTATTTCTGGAAAATTTATCCAACTTCTAATATTCTTGAACAGCTTTTCCATGAATGGGAATCTATACCATTATTACAAAGTGGGGAAAAATATTTATAATTCCGTCGTTAGGAACCACTGTGCGGTGGGGAGGACGTTGAATTTGACAATTAAATGCAGCAACGGGCACGTGAAACTTAGGGCTGTGTCGGGTGGTGAATTTTCGAAGAGAAGAGAGTAAACGAGCAACTATCTCGATCGGACAAACTACCTATCATGGCGTCTATTATTAGTATGAGTTTTTCGTATTTGGATAGCGTGGATCGGCGATGAGACAATATGGGATAGAGACAACCTGGCTGGCGGGTCTCACTTTTATTTCCAAGGTGGTTATAGGCGGACGGGCGGGCCTGCCAATTTTCGAGATAACGACCCCGGTTGAATGGGGGCCCACGGCCGAAAGTGAACGATCTCAGCCGTATCGTCTAGTCCCCGCTATGGAGGACGATTAACTGTCCGTCAGCTGTTTTTTAAATGGGGAAAATGAAGCCAGATGTCTCTTCCCTCTTTTACCGCGGATCAAATTGAGGTCTCCCAGATGTGCTCGCAATATATTTATTTCGTCAAGTTCTCTCCTCCGTTTGTTCCTCTCTTGTAATTAGCAAGCTTTATAAAAAAGGCCTTCAGTCCTTGAATTTAAAAAAAAAATTAAACTCCAATTAATGAAAAAACCAAATTAAGGACAGAAGGCCTTTTTGGTTTATTATTTCCAATAATAAGCCTATGTGATCGTGTAGCAAGAAATTTTTGTAACCCCCCTCCTCAAACTTTGTCACTTTACGTTTCAAGGTGCGTAGAATCCAAATTTGAAATGTCCGTCCGCCGTTCGCCGTCCGCCCTCCGGGCCATAAAAGGCCTAAGAATCGACTTAAAAACCTGTTCTTTCGCACATAGACTCCATTTGGGGTCTAGTTGGTCCTAACGTTTCACCATCCCGATCGCTTTACTCGCATAGATGCTATGGGCCAAAAACGGGCGAAAAAGTGTCTTTTTTGAGGTTTGAGTGTTAGACTTACGCACGCACGCACGCCTGGCACGCTTGGCAGGGGGTCACGGTGGGTGGTGAGGATTGATGAGCGGGGGGTGGAGTGAGAGAAGGCGCCGCGGCACCTTGTGGTGTCTGGGGTGACCAGGGGTGTAGCAGAGGGGTGTAGGAGAATGGCTATTCATTACTTTCAGGGCCATGTCATACGAGCGCTATTGCCGTCGCGCTGATAGCGTCGAGATAGCGCCGGAAAAAGTGTATGTCATACGTGACGGCAAATGCGTCGCGTTGATGCCGTCCCGCCAACGCCAGGTGCCTGTCATACGTAGCGTCTTCCGGGCGCATTTGCCGTCGCGGCAATTATGTTAATGATCACTCCAAAGGTGTTCCAGTTGTTCTGCCAGTGCTCACGCGGCAAATGCGTCCCGCTAGCGCTAGCGCTCCGTATGACAGGGTCCCGGCGTCACGTGCGCCGCGTCGCTAACGCGACTGTCCGCGTTGGCTGCGCTCAGCGTCCGGCTAACGCGGACTCGCCGACGGCATTAGCGTCCGTATGACATGCTCCATAAGAACCCCATTGTCGGGTTGGAGCGTTTTTAACGCGACGGCATCAGCGCGACGGCAATAGCGCTCGTATGACATGGCCCTTACGTGTTATACCCATATAATACACCGCGGCACCATGAGGTGGGTACGGCGTTCCTTCGAGGCATGAATATATGTTTTTTTCTAAGTCATATTTGTGTGTTAATACCAATGCTTTTCCTACGCATATTTAATAACATATCCTCTCGACTTTTCGTACGTACTTAGATGATGATATTATTAGGCGATAACTATTTGAATATATAAGAGCTCAAATCGAGAAATATAAACATGCGTATATAATTATAGAAGTATAGGTTGTGGCAACTCGAAATAGGACACGCCGAGGAGTCTGGACGGGCCATATGACGTACGCAAGCCAACTAAAACTACGATCATACCCAATTGAAAAAATAATAACCCTTTATGAAATAATTTGCAGCGTTTTTTATAAAATTTGTTATAATCTGAACTGTCCGAATAAAGAAACGTTATCTTGGAATTAGTTCGGAAAAAAATTTGGGAATATTCATGTTGATGTTTGAAATGGAGTAAGTTCAGTACCCACTTTAATTTATACTAATATAAATCTTTGTTGTTTGCCTGGCTGTTTGGAACGGAGCCAGATTGTTCAAATTATATTCATTAAACATTGAACGTTTGTTCAATGTGTCCAATGGATGATAATCATGGAGGTAGAAGAGCCATACTGCTATGAAGAGAATACGAAGTGGTATACGTCCCAACCATACTCCTTTCTTGAGAAACAGTCATACCCTACTGTCAAATCGAAAACTGACAGTTTACAATTGACAATAGAGAACAGCCGAAAAAGGAATCAGCCGAGGTTTCAGCTTGCAGTTGCGACCCCATTCCCAGAGGGAACGCAGACACGTGTAAAGGCGATTGTCAGCAAATTAAATGGAATGGCGTGATGTCAAAAATGAGGTTAAATTCCCCCACTATATTTCGCAACCAGTGAGGAGGGAAGGAGAAAAATTAAACCCCTGATGCATACGTCACAACTCGTAGCCAATGGACATTCGAAGCGAATCACCGAGGACTAACTGGAGGGAGAATCGAATACAACGATTGGATTTAGAAATTTAGGGGATTCGTGCACGCCCACAAGAAAAATACAAAACCGTTTGACGATCAGAGCTCGGGGTCGTGCCGTAATAGCTGTTGCCCAGTACACAAGGCCTAAGTGAGGAGCAGTCTAGGAAGCCGATCAACTGCAGCCCCTTGTTCTTCGACGCCCGCAGTTTACCATCCCCCAAGGAAGGGAGATCGAAGACCAGCCCGGACCAAATAGCCCTGGACCACGCCGCTGGAGGGAAATTCCCAGATCTGAAAGAAAAGCCGTTCACCTGGCCAGCACGGTAAGCCTTCAACCTCTAAACACACCAAGTAGTTTCTCTGACTCCCATTTCAAGCCCGCCTAATACTCCGGGAGAGCGCTCCGCAACATTCCTCGGTCGCGTCGCGTTCCGAAAAGTCACCCGCGAAGCGTTAGGGTAACTTTGGAGGCATTAGGTAGGGACCTAGATTGTAGGGGTTAGAGTATAAAGAATTACAGTTGTGTTAAGTACAAGTTAAACAGTTTTTTGAACATTAAGCTCATAAGTATACGCAAGATTGAGAATGTTTACAATAATAAATATTGATTAACTTTTCCCGAAACTGCCCAATGCTTCAATAATCATTTCACCACCTTTATCACTCTTCCTTTAAAAGCAGTGCAGGAATAGGGAAAAACAGAGGGGCTGATATTTTTCCGAACAGATCACACGTCCGGAGGCTGACAACCCCTCGTGACGGTAAAGAGGTTTAAATAGAAGGGACAGGGGCTCATGCTCATCCCCCCTAGTAAATAAAAACCTCACAAGTGGTGGAGGCGCGGTTTCGACCGAGTTAGGCCCCAAACATAATTAATTTATTGAAAAATCTAAACGAAATATTAAAGTTGAAACCCAACAATAGTAATTGTAGGTTAAAAAACAGCCTAATTACAATCAACCATATTTCTTATCCCCAAAATAAAAATTAGGAAGTTAATCAACAAGTAACGCGAGAGAGGATAAACTTAATAATATAGATGTATGTTAATAATATAAGACGTATGTAAGCAACTAATATAAGGTATATCTACAATAAGATATTTTTGCATGAACATTAACCGAAATATTACCTATATATGTATATTGTATTTTGTCAGTAACACATGTTTTTGTTGTCATAAACATACCAAACATTAGGGTTGCCACATTATATAACCACCAAAACGAAACACCCGAGAAAACTTTTACAAATCAAAAGCCTGGGAAAACGCTGGTATTGAGAAAAATAAAATAAAACTAATCTAACACATAAATTGGAAACGGTAATTGAATTATACGTACATAAGAGGACTGGGACAATAATATAACGACAAATTAACAATGAAACATGCAAAATAACTTACCGACGGCATCCGTAGACAAAGGTCAAAATTCACTCACAGCGAAATCGTCAGAAGGGAAAGAAAAAACATCAATTCTCATCCAACTAATTTGGAAACTCATAAAACGACATAGCGACCCAACAACAAAACTAGGCAGAATAGGCCACGAACGAGTAAGTGACCTTACCAAATTTGCATTATTCGCCGGAATTTTAACACCAGAAGACACACAAAAAACCAGGGACTACGTACGTG
Organism: Adelphocoris suturalis; assembly: GCA_030762985.1. Taxonomy (NCBI): domain Eukaryota; kingdom Metazoa; phylum Arthropoda; class Insecta; order Hemiptera; family Miridae; genus Adelphocoris; species Adelphocoris suturalis. The sequence continues at coordinate 2,070,669 of CM061047.1, forward strand.
CCACAATAAAAAGCTGGTGGAACCACCCAAAGTTCGATACATTACAACAAATCAACCGCACATTAAATATTACAAGGTACGACTGTGAGCTAGCGGAAGCAAAATTACTAGTGGAAAGACACACAGACTTAGTTAACTCCAATCTACCCCAAACACAATTGGACGAGTGGTCAGCCACCAAACAAGCTTACGTCAATTGCTTAATAGACCAACATAAATACACCCCAACTGGATCAGAAAATAGTACGGATAACGAGATAAGCTCCGAAGAGGAAGAGGAAAGCCTGGAAGAGGAAGAACACATAAAGTTGGACACAGAAGAAATGGCCCAGGAAATTCGACCGAAACTCACCCCGAGATACTATTCGGGAGAGGGAGAAGACCCGGAAAGCTATTTCTGCCACTACGACCGCATAGCAAATTCACTCAGATGGACCGATAGGACAAAACTGGACATGTTACCGTGCTACTTACTGAACACAGCACAGAAACACTACGAAATGCTAGCGGCAAGCACAACTCCGCCCACAACCTTCCAGGCATGGAAAGAAGCATTCATAAATAGATTCAGAGACCCAATGTACAGGGAGAAATTAAGAACTATGCTATACTCACGACGTCAGAAACCGAATGAATCCCCACGTACATTCATTGCGGAAACAAGACAACTAGCATATGAGGTAGACCCAGCCATGTCGGCCGAAGAAATAACGCGCATAATCCAAATGGGGCTTACAGAACAATACACGGCACTAATAGCAGGACATGACAAGTCAACTATTGATGCAATAGAACAGGCAACTCAGCGAGCGGAAATGTCATTACAGTACCTTGGCATGAGAAATAAGAATGACCCTACTGATCTCGAACAACAAGTGAACAAATTACAGAGACAAATAAACCAACTAACCCTAGAAAACAACACACGAGGGAAGATACACCAGAGAGGACAAAATTTCAGCCATCGAGGAATATATAGAGGAACAGGCAACAATTATCATAGAGACGGAAACATGCCATACAATGGACCACAGAACAACACATACAGAAACACCTCCTACAGAAGAGGACCATTACAACCAAGAGGAAACTATATAGGAAGAAAATATAACTACTCGTATCCACGAGGAGGATACACAACCGGATACCACGGGAATGGACACCAAAATCAGGGAAACACCTACCACAGAGGGAGTGACAGAGGAAGATTCCCTTTCAGGGGAACCAACACTGACCGCGGGCAGCACAGAAATTATCGTGACAACCACGACAGACAAAATCGTCAATTATACCACCAAAATACATCAAATCACAACAAGACATTCTCGTCAAACCCCCCAAAAAACGCGTAGAGGGCGATCTTGATGTAAAAACCACTGAAACAGGACCGCCCGTGCAGACACAACCAGAGAACATTGAATCATCGTCACAAAAACGAATATATATCCCTCTCTATAACATAAAGCCTACAAAGAACATAGATATAACAATGAACCAACCGAAAATAGAGGTGAGAATAAATAAAGGTCGAATACATGCTTTAATCGACACCGGAGCCGGAGGTTCCATAATCTCAGAAGAGTTATGTAACAAGGATTTAATTATTACGCCAGACCACACGACCACTTTATGGACAGTCACCAACGAACCAATTAGCGTCCTAGGTACAGTACAACACCCATTCACAGTAATGGAAAATAATCGGACAATTGAACACACGTTTTATGTAGTAAAAAAAACGACTGACCAAGAAAGACCACAGCTAATCTTGGGATCGGATTACCTCATACTACAAGAAGCACTAATTAACTACAAAAACCGAACACTAACAATCTTTAATCCCATAATGGAACTTACATTCACATTTCAAGAGGATATGGGACACCTCATGGCAAACCAAATAGGCCAACCCAATATAAAGAAACCGGAGATAATTTATGTACCAAATTACGACCAGGAGATAATCAAACAGCCGGGACAAAGTGGAATTTCAGCACTGAAAAAAGCCTTAAATAAACAGAGCATCAAACCAAATTATAGACAGATCATGGATGAACTACAAATCGTAAATGAACTACATAAAGAATATTGGACACCGCTAGAAATAGCTCAAATAGCCCGGAAAACGGGAGTTAACCTAGCCATCATCATAACACAGCCAAAAACGGCATATTATTATAAATTCAAGAATAGGAAAAATAGACCAACAATCTACTTGCTACATGACCTAGCAAAAAAAGATCATAACTACTGGGCAATTACAACAACTTCAGAAAGGGCCTGGTGGTCAGAGCCGTAAAATTCAAACACACGGATTTAGAAAGACCGACGAAAAATGGACAGGGACGAGAAATTACGCAAAAAATCGCCAAGGAAATTTCAAAAAGGCAAGAAAAGAGAATCAATGCAAAAATATCAGAATTACCTTTAAATTTCACCAAAATTAGGTTCCAACAACCAAAATACTCAATCAATCACCCGGAAAATCACGACCCATTTGAACACTTTGCAAAATCAATTAATGAAATACCAACGTTACAAAACCCAGTAGACATAACGTGGGATACCATAGTCAGCCAGCATTTACCCAAAACAAACACGGGAATACTGGTTATTACACTAATCGCAGTTGCGGCAATAGTTATTTACTTAAAACGCAACAAATCTCAGACCAATCAGACACAGCCAATCGTGGTCCAGCAACCACAGATCATACAAGTAACCAGACGGATAGAGGCGATAGAAACCTAGAAAAATTAAAATGATTAAGTCATAGCTACCCACATTTAATTTTACAGACCATGACATACAGACACGCACGACCACAGACAGGAAGTCCACTGCTGGTAACAATAAATAAACCAGATTTAAATAGAATAAGCTATAAAAAGGGAATTAATAATAGGGTAATGTATGGTAGTAAATAAGCATTTATTAGGATTTATATGCTGGTAACAATAGATAAACCAGATATTTAAATAGAATAAACTATAAAAAGGGAATTAATAATAGAGTAATATATGGCAGTAAATATGCATTTATTAGGATTTATATCCATTGTGGGTAACAAGAAATAAACTAGATTTAAATAGAGTAAATAAAAAGGGAATTAATATTAGGTTAATTTATGGTAGAAAATAAGAACTCACTATGATACCTATGTTGAAATATATGTAAAGGAAAAGTTTATATTAAGAAAAAAAAAATGTCAAAATTTAATACTGTAAAGTAACATTCTAAAACCTTGTATCTTTGTATCAAGATAAACAGCTAACAGAAAAGACCTCCTAGTGTAAAGTCCTCCCATTTTTCCAGTGCCGACAACCCGGAACCAAACGTGCGATTGCTAACGGTCCAAATTTTGCTCCGAACGCAAAATTTCAAAAAGGAGGGGGAAATTGTCAAATCGAAAACTGACAGTTTACAATTGACAATAGAGAACAGCCGAAAAAGGAATCAGCCGAGGTTTCAGCTTGCAGTTGCGACCCCATTCCCAGAGGGAACGCAGACACGTGTAAAGGCGATTGTCAGCAAATTAAATGGAATGGCGTGATGTCAAAAATGAGGTTAAATTCCCCCACTATATTTCGCAACCAGTGAGGAGGGAAGGAGAAAAATTAAACCCCTGATGCATACGTCACAACTCGTAGCCAATGGACATTCGAAGCGAATCACCGAGGACTAACTGGAGGGAGAATCGAATACAACGATTGGATTTAGAAATTTAGGGGATTCGTGCACGCCCACAAGAAAAATACAAAACCGTTTGACGACCGGAGCTCGGGGTCGTGCCGTAATAGCTGTTGCCCAGTACACAAGGCCTAAGTGAGGAGCAGTCTAGGAAGCCGATCAACTGCAGCCCCTTGTTCTTCGACGCCCGCAGTTTACCATCCCCCAAGGAAGGGAGATCGAAGACCAGCCCGGACCAAATAGCCCTGGACCACGCCGCTGGAGGGAAATTCCCAGATCTGAAAGAAAAGCCGTTCACCTGGCCAGCACGGTAAGCCTTCAACCTCTAAACACACCAAGTAGTTTCTCTGACTCCCATTTCAAGCCCGCCTAATACTCCGGGAGAGCGCTCCGCAACATTCCTCGGTCGCGTCGCGTTCCGAAAAGTCACCCGCGAAGCGTTAGGGTAACTTTGGAGGCATTAGGTAGGGACCTAGATTGTAGGGGTTAGAGTATAAAGAATTACAGTTGTGTTAAGTACAAGTTAAACAGTTTTTTGAACATTAAGCTCATAAGTATACGCAAGATTGAGAATGTTTACAATAATAAATATTGATTAACTTTTCCCGAAACTGCCCAATGCTTCAATAATCATTTCACCACCTTTATCACTCTTCCTTTAAAAGCAGTGCAGGAATAGGGAAAAACAGAGGGGCTGATATTTTTCCGAACAGATCACACGTCCGGAGGCTGACAACCCCTCGTGACGGTAAAGAGGTTTAAATAGAAGGGACAGGGGCTCATGCTCATCCCCCCTAGTAAATAAAAACCTCACACCTACTGATATCAACCAAGTAGGTAAGCAACATTGTAATTAAAGAAAAACAGTGAGTTCATCTTTGATGGCAGAAGAGTATACATCAATCTTTGTTAAAAATAGGTTGCTGAGATGCGATTCAGGTCACAATCCCGACAACAGCAGCGTATGTGAAACTGGATTTTTAACAAATAGTTATATTGTACGAAATTGACAGTCATATCTCTTCAATAATATTATGCTGAACAAAAATGTGCAAATTATTGACTCATTAGACTCATTATGAGAGGAAAGCAGGAAGCAGGAGGCAAGCAATGAAAAACTGTAGGCAAGCGCCACCGTATTACGATAAGTCCGCAGGCGAGCAGCCTTAATACAGTCGCCTGCAACTGAGCATGCTGACGTTCCCCGCCCTTGCTGATATCATAACCCGTAGTGGAGCACTAGTATAAAATAGGGTGCCAGTTCCCCGCTTGGGGCACCAGTTCTACAGATTCATCTCCCATTCTCCCCCTCAACCAATCTGTGGATCTTATCCCCCCCCCCCCCCCCCCCCCTTTCTTGCTTCAAGGTCCGTCAAGTTAGCTCAATCCAGCACCAATCATTTTTGCTTAATGAAGGGTTGAGGGTCCACTCAGCGGTACTTTTTCAAGGCTGAGGACGTGTTTGCAGCAACAAACACCAGAGATGTGGTGATCTTTGGTATAATCATTTATTGACCAGGAAGCTTGTAAATCTATGTACCAAACCACCAGTACGAAGTACTACTCTGCTCATAAGAGAGGCTAACTGTTGTGGCTATGGGAATGTTCTGTTCGCAAGCGCTTTAAACTCCCACCAATAAGGCAAGTCCTAAGTTACTACTTAGCCAAAAACTGGCGTTTATCGACAGCTAATATTGGCTAAAGCGAAGGTCTCATTACCTAGTCAGAGGGCGCCTTTATCACTACCTCATACAGCACTCCTTCTGTACCGAATTGATTGATCAAAAAGCAATCCCTTATTGACCTTAAGAAGACCCTTATTTTATGCCCAGGATGGTACATTCTCCTCCATAAATCAGCTACCCCTCCTCAGCCCTTGGGACCTGGATCAGTCAACTCGGAATACGTCAGAGTAACAATCCAAATCTTTATAGGGAAGTTAGAACACGGACACGGATACTATGGTTCCCACAGAATCATGTATCTGGACACACCTAGCTATTCATTCTATGAACAGAACTAGCGAAGTCGTCGCGCTGAGCAAACACATTAACGATTCACATAAAATATCCTCATGCCTATTTAAATCATATAGGAATCCGAACCTAATTCTGTTCATAATTCGGTTTGAGTTTCAAGTTTTCAGTTTTCCTGATACGTCTCAATTACTGGTATTCAAAAATCGATACAAATCCAACTGGGTACATCACAAATATACCAGTGCAACAGTTTTCAATCGTGTTTTATTAAAGCATTAAAGTTCTCACATCCAAGCAAATGAAAATAATTTATGATTTAATATTTATAACCGAATTTTATCATTTAATTTGAGCTCCTTTTCAAATTCTTAGCTGACTCACCATCTCCCTGCTCAGTGGGGCCGATGACGCTAGAAGGTGGCGGAAATTAGAAAAATTAAAAAAAAAAAAAAGTCCAGTCATGCAGCATGACCCCATGAGCGAATTTTTGAAGAAATCTTCGACTTTGGGTCTGTGTGCTAGTACGTACATAAATAGAACTTCTTCATAATTTCATGGCTGATATTTTCTAAGCCACGGTCAGTATTAAAGCTACATCAAGTCCTAAAACAGTTGAGCGTAAAACATTTAAGAGAGCGACCGAGAGAATCGGAGGACGGAATATTTCACAGAGTAAACTCATCAGTTGCGATTACATTTTTTGTTTGTTTTTTTAAACAAGCACCTACTACCTACGTTTTAAACAGCATGGTTCTAGGATTGGATATACAGGGATACTTCCATAAGAGTAGTTCAATCTGAATTTGGACAATGTTTCATGCAAATATTACCGATTTTTACAACTAGCGAACGGCATTATTTCGATTTTTGACTGATTTTTCAACTTTGAAATTATTGAAAACTTGATACATATTCTTATAGGAACTTTTACGCTGATTCCGAATATACCACATGTTAGTATGCTGAAAAAAATTATTTCGCACAACAAATCGCAAAAAACAGGCTATTTTGAAATTTTTGACTACATTTTTGAAAATTTCAACCCGAAGATGTAATCCGATCATGCTGGCCAACGAACTTGAACTTTCGTCTTTAACATTTTAAAATTTGTTTGAAGTTTCTAGCACAATTCTACGGACAGTTATCGTCTGGAATGACACATACATACATATACATATATATATATATATATATATATATATATATATATATATATATATATATATATATATATATATACATACATACATACATACATACATACATACATACATACATACATACATACATACATAAAAATGCGTTAAACTTCAGAATATGATTCAGAATAGCCTGAAACGGATTTCTGCATAATTTTTTTTCAAAAATTCACATTCTACAAATTTTGAGGCGAGAGTAATAGCTTAATTTTCTTCAAAAATTCGCTAAAACAGTCGCTGTATGCACGTGACTACACGTTTTTTTTTTTTTGTGTGTTCAGTTAGGACCCGAGAATTTGACTCCAGAGTCAGATCGTGCGTAAGTCTGCGCATTCTCATTATTTTTCACTTTTTCTACTTATCTGAAACGGCAAAAATGCGCTTTGGCCTGAATCGTTCAGTATCATGCCATTTAACAAAAACTAGATTTTGTTTTCGAACATCCTGAAACACATTCTGTGAAAATTTGGTGATTTTTGGGGCACTTTCAGCAAATTCGACCAAGAGAACTACCTACATTTTTTGGAATTTCAGACAGATTTTTTAAATTTAAAATTAAAATTTACTTTTTTTTTAAATTTTAAATGACATATTCTCACCAAATTTAATTTTTGAAGAATTTCAGGAAACATTTTGATTTTTTTTCTTTTTTAGGAGTTCGGAAAAAATGCAATAAATTAATAAAAATAGAAGAAAAAATTGTTTTAAATTATATTATCTGTCGAAATGTGATAATAAACAGCTAAACACTTATATTTTGCCATTTTTATGCTAAACCCAGCTTTACCATTGAATCTTTCACCTTAAATGATTTCCGCCCACTTTTAGCATCATCTGTTTTAGCACTGTGCTGCGTTTCTGTCTGAGCTGGAAAAAAAGAAAAGAGGTGCGTACTTCATTAAGCAAAATTATCACCGACAGAACACTATATGTATTGGAGGGTTTCTACTTTTAATATTTTTGATTTTTTCTCCAATAAATAGTAATTCGTTGGTGGATCTCAAAATCAATCCTTTGATATAATATTTCATTATAATTAATTGCGTGGTAATTATTCCTGAACTAGTAATTCTAAGGCTCAAAGGGATGCATGTGATTCATTGCATTCGTCCATAACACCCAATTTAAAAATATTCCGGTTGGCAATAGGATCTCTAAATAAAATCTAATATATCCGTTGAATTCGGACATTTTTCCTTTTTGCCTTTTTTCTTTTTAGACCAAAAAATTCATAATTTTTGTTATTTGCAGGGCCCGTAGCGTTGACGGTCGTTAAGGCATCGTTCCTTTTTTATGTAAGTCTCACAGTTTTGTCGCATTTTCTTTTCAAATTTTTTCTTCCATTATTGACAAAATTAATGTTGGTTTGCCCTGTAGGAGCATTTTTTACGAATTCTAACGGTAAACTATTTGTGACATGCATAGACAAATTTTAGCAATTGAATTATCATGCATCTCTTAGAGTAAGATAAATGAAAGTACAAGTTTGCAAGTTTTACTATGTTAATATAGTTTGTAGTACTGCTGCTTGATATCTGCATTGCGTAATAATACAATTGGTAGAAATGCTTGATACTTACAAAGCCTGATATGCACTACATCATTTGTATGTCATTCTTAGTTTTTTATCATTTAAGATGAATTCGAGCGAGGATAGTAAATTAAGTTATGAATTCAACGTCGCAATTTAACCTAATTAATCCTAAAATAAGACATTTTCTTTATTATGTATTTATTTCGACCATTAATATGATTGATAAAGCAATATTCATTTGTGGTCCGTAAACATTCTACAATTGACACGAGACCTTCTCGAACGATCAAGTTTGTCCCCCACCACGGCAACTACTTGGAACCGTTCCCTACAAGAAGAACTGTGAGTTCTTCAATTCCATGTAGGTCAGAATCCTCGCAAGCTCGCATCTCAAAAATACATAACATCAAGTAGTCAATCCCTTAGTAAAAATGCAGATTACCTAGTTGGATATGTAGATCAGAATGAAGTGTATAGTTTGGTGGTCATAACACGATCACACAACAGTTTAGAAACGTAAATGTGACTTTTCATTTGTGACTCATGAGCTGCTCCGCGTTGAACGGAATTGAAGAACTCACAGCTCTTCTTGTAGGGAACGGTTCCAAGTAGTTGCCGGGGTGGGGGACAAACTTGATCGTTCGAGAAGGTCCCGTACAATGACTACAAGAACACCACATCCCAGAAAGTGAAATATCATATCCTTCTGGATGTTTTGTGATTTAATTTTCAACTAATAGGTCTCTACTCCGTGTTATTACGTGATAGGAACAGGTAAATGGGGCACTGGTAATTTTCGAGGCCCAGCGCGATGCTCAGAGTTTCGATCCTGGGGATTTTGGTGGAACAAATTTCCGAAACCACGAAAAACGATAGTAATGAATATTGAGGTTTTATTACCCTATCTAATAGCGGAAACTAATTAGAATAAGATGAATAGAGAAGAAAAAATCATTTTGAAGACTAATCTTTCCATTGATGAAGTTAGCTACAAATAATAATAAGGTGATTTTGGTCTAATTGATGGAAATTTTGCATTAATTTTATTAAAACCCTTGGAATAATCAATTTCATGTTATATTCAGAAACTAGGAAGGTATAAATGACCGTATTTTACTCGGTTTTTATGTTCCACGGCCAATTTCAAATAAAAACTCACTGTTTCATATCATCCAACGTGCTACCGAAAATGGAAGTAAATCAATATTTGTAGAGGGTTGAGGAATAAACGGGTTGAAAATTCTAATTCTGCGTCGAATTTTATATGAAACTAGAGGCCTGTTAGGGCTTGGAAAGCCCTAATCTACCTAGTACGTAACAGGAACTATGTATAAAGTCCGCTAAGTTCTTCAGTTTCAATTTCTTCGTTCAGAAATAACTCTCCTAGATGTTAGTAACTACACTACGTTTCTTACTTACCGTGAATTGATGGCAACTGTTGTTACCGCCACAGCCTAATAAACAACTCTCGTTGATAAGGACCGCCTAGAACACGATCAAGGCGGGTATAGAGACGAACGGCGACACTTTTGCAACAAACTTGGGGCCGTGCTGATTCGAATGAGCAGTCTAACACTAAAATCGGACCGCGAAGTTCTTCACAATTTCAAAGACCGTTCGGAATTATATATAAAGATTCTAATACTACTGGTTTTAAATACCCATTTTCTGATAAGAAGAGATACAAATCAAAAATTAATATTCAAATGTTGAGAACACCTATTATTCGTTAAAACCTTCAGGAGAGTAATTTCAGTCCGAACCAAGGCAATCAGAAGAAAGGGAAAATTGTATATTAGATTTCAGAGGAATAATGTCCTTAGGGGTTTCGCGCATTAGTTTTCTACTTATTTGTGCGTTCAAGTGTGGGCACAGAGTTAACTAAAAAAGGCTAATTCAAATAAATACAATCGATTTGAGACCCTTACCTATCACTCTGGACGCTGAAGACGTTTTTTGCGAAAACTTTCATTTTGACTTTTTTCCAACTGAAACACATTAGTCGAAACAATGTGCGAAATTAAACTTTATCCAAAGCAAATAAAACTTTTTCCAGCCCAAATTAAACTTTTTCCAAACTAAATTAAACCTTTTCCAAACCAAATTAAACTTAATCCAAACTAAATTAAACCTATTCCAAACCAAATTTTTTTCAATCATTAAAAATTCTCAACATGACCAGCATGAATATAAACTGACAAACTAATATGTAGTGTTGTAGACGTATGTAGACTTGAATAGAAGAGAGAGAAAGAAAAAAAAAAACCCTCGCATGACAAGGTTGCGTAATAAGGTAACTTTTTCCCAACAGTGAATTAAGGGTAACCGGAAATTGTACCGTTTTCGGGATAGTTTGACTTTGATTTCCCTATCTCGAAACGAGATGATTCCTCAGTCAGTTTATATTCATGCTGGTCATTTTGAGAGTTTTTTGTGAAAAAAAAAGTCCAGTCATGCAGCATGACCCCATGAGCGAATTTTTGAATAAATCTTCGACATTTCAGTCGCTATTGATCGTGTAGAGAAATTTCAGTTTATGATTTTGATAGACAAACATGGAATCAAATTATTAAACAAGGACCTACTACCTTCGTTTTAAACAGCATGGTTCTAGGATTGGTTATACAGGGATACTTCCATAAGAGTAGTTCAATCTGAATTTGGACAATTTTTTATGCAAATATTACCGATTTTTACAACTAGCGAACGGCATTATTTCGATTTTTGACTGATTTTTCAACTTTGAAATTTTTGAAAACTTGATACATATTCTTATAGGAAATTTTATGCTGATTCCGAATATACCACATGTTAGTCGCTGAAAAAATTATTTCGCACAACAAATCGCAAAAAACAGGATGTTTGGAAATTTTTGACTACATTTTTGAAAATTTCAACCCGAAGATGTAATCCGATCATGCAAGCCAACGAACTTGAACTTTCGTTTTGTGTCCTTAACATTTTAAAATTTGTTTGCGGTTTCTAGCACAATTCTACGGACAGTTATCGTCTGGAATGACACATACATATATACATACATACATACATAAAAAATGCGTTAAACTTCAGAATATGATTCAGAATAGCCTGAAACGGATTTCTGCATAAAATTTTTTCAAAAATTCACATTCTACAAATTTTGAGGCGAGAGCAATAGCTTAATTTTCTTCAAAAATTCGCTAAAAAGAAAAAAAAGTTTAATTTGGTTCGGAAAAGGTTCAATTAGGTTTGAAAAATGTTTAATTTGGTCTGGAAAAAGGTTTAACTTGTTTGAAAAAAGTTTGATTTCTTTCGGATAAAGTTTAATTTGATACGAATAAATCACTCGCGACAAAGTTGTGGAAACCCATTTCAAAACGGAATGAAAAAACGTAGTCTATTTCCACGAACAATAAACTGTTACAGTGTTATCTTAATCGATTTCGACGGTTGGGCATAACATTAGGCATAACATAGTAACTGTTACGTAAGGATGGGACAAACTCCTAATAACTAGGTGCCAATTATCCTAAACGCGATAAACGGTCTGATTGATCATTCACAGCCAAACATGGCTAGAACATGGCATATGTGTTATAATGGTAAATACTCGAAGGACCGCCCCAATTAATATAATAAGTGATTGGAGACACTTGTGGTGGTAAATATGTACCTACTTAGTTGTTCTATAAGTACCTATTATTTGTACCTTTGGTAATAAATTGTATGATGAGGCATATGATGAAAAGAAACTATGAAAATGTTGATTGAAAATCAGCTGATTCTGCCCTATCCTATTCCAGTTTTACTAAATGATCTCATTACTCTGAGAAAAAATCTCATTTCTTTAATGAAAATAGAAAACGCTTGCATACGAGTCTGCAACACATTGGGACATTTTATGTCTTTAGTTGCAGACTCGTATCATCAGAAATTAACAAGCGGTTGCAATCATGTTCACAATATCAATTATTGAGAATGATCACCTGAGTGTACACAATTATTCAAATAACCATGCTCATAACTCAGCTTGTTGGCCACGCACTTCGCAGTAGTTAACATAATATGGTTGGATAAATCGAGAGCTTTCGAACGAATGGTAAACGAATTTTGTGGGATGAAAAACGACGAAGTACCATTTCCTTAGTAACGACTCGGTTGTAAGCGGAAATCATCAGAATATTTTCGTGAGCAATTTCCGTGACGTTTTTTTAGTTTATGTGCCATACCAAAGACATAAAATGTCAAAAATTAAAAAATGTAGTTTTGACATGGATATGTCTTTGCTCTGGGGGGTCAACCAAAAATTTCAGTTTTTTTTTTTTTTTTTTTCCAAAATTTCTTTATTAGAAACATAACATAACAACTGAGCTTGGCCCATCAAGTTAGTTTACTTTAATACTATATTCAACATTGTGTCACTCGTTTGAAAGCGCTTGATTTATGTGATAAATGTTCACATCTCAAGCTGCCAATTTCCCCCTCCTTACGTACCTGGCTACATTGCTAAACTAAGTTGATTGGACTATAAACTATTTTAATAAGCCGGTTACAATATTCTTAACGTAAAGCAATAGCATCATTTACTCCACTCCATAGGAAACATTTTCATCCCCTGACAACAGTCGACTGTTCACAACAACTCATTGCGTCTGTATTGGAGAAATAACTTTAAACTTTTACACCAGACAAAACCGATGACGAGAGTGGCTGTTGTCGCAAGGCACTTAACTAGAACGTATTTTCGGAATGGCCCCCATGGTTTGATACACAAGCTGTGGCTCATTCCCTCAGTGATCTAACCGTAACGTTGCCATGACTTAAAGAAAACTTAACATTTTATTGTGAGTAAAATTCTATCGACTTGAACATTCGTAAAATTTTATTTATCAACGAAGAAGATATTATGAGACCTTTGAAAACACTTGCGTCACTTGAGAAATCACTAAAAGACCTGTTCTAGGCACCGTATTTTTGTAGGTGCCTACTGTTTTTTCGCATTTAAACTTAAATTTCTCCATAATATCGATAAGGAATCGCAAAGTTGACCATACCATTAGAAAGCTGATTAAATTTGCAAGTTTTTCTGAAATTTGACAGCTTCCAGCACGTTTTTCGGAACTGCAGTTAACGTACAAGTATTTTCAAACGTTTCTTTTTTTTCGATGTTTGAACTGCAATTGTGCTCTTTAGGAGTTGGGTTTTGATTATAAATCTGCACTAGGCATATAAGAATTTTCACGTTGAATCCGAAAATGTGGTCGAAAATTCGAAAATGTTCTTTTAAAGTGGAAGAACCTGAGTTTTTATAGTACGTCGTTTTTTTTTTTTTAAAGAAAAATTAAAAATCATATCTCGGGAACGTATTGAGATAGTAAAATGGGGTTGGTAGCATTCTACCCCATTTCCAGGCTAGTTTTACCCTTTTTTTTGTTACACCAAGTGCGAAACACCCCTTATATGTTTACCAATAAATATTTGATTTTGATACCGTATTCAGATTAATTTCCTCTGCACTGAAGATTCAGATTTGCATGTGAATCAGAGTTGAATTCAGTGAATTCAACAGTTGAATTGAAGAGTTGAATTCAGTGAATTCAACAGCTGAATTGAAGAGTTGAATTCAGTGAATTCAACAGTTGAATTGAAGATTGGAATTCAGTGAATTCAACAGTTGAATTGAAGAGTTGAATTCAGTGAATTCAGATTTGCATGTGAATCAGAAAAATGCTCAGAAAAATGAAATTAAAAAAAAAAAAAAAATATATCTGATGTAATAAATAAGATCATACCTATCTCTAACTACTCTAATAGTATGTTTTTTTTGGAAAGTTCTTTTACGATTCATGGTCGTGTTATTAATTTCTTCACAGTTCAATTCTTCTGTTCGTATTAGAACCGAGAAGATGGTCATACGAGTGCGCTTGTGGGGATCTAAAAATTTTATCTGCAACTTCAATGCTGCTTTTGCAAATGATTAAGAAGGGAAGGCTTCAAATATATTGATAATATTTCAAATTACAACTAGAACATCACTAAAAATAGGTGAATTTTAATTAACGACAAAACGAGCAAATCTTCATTTCTGCGTTATCAAAGTTCATGAATAGGCAGTTTTTTCAAACTTTCTCAAAAGGCCTCGAATCTTTTTATAAGCTGCACCAATATGTAGAAGGAGGAAACTCATTACCCAGGACGCCAATAAAATTTGAATAGAGCCTCCGATCGGCTCCCGTTCCCACATCCTTATAAGTTAATTCAGGAGTTCACCCTCCCCATCAATAGCACTAAAACATCGTAAATAATCGGTTTTTTCTCTCCTCTCCGTATATTTTTATACCCAAACCGGAGGAACGATAATGAGCGTCATAAAAGTTAACACGATATTGGGAAAAGAGATAAGGGGGAGGAGGTGATGGATGATCCAGGAGGGGTGGGCAGGTGCTAGGCGGAGGGTGGGTTCGTTCCAAGACGATTGTGATGCGATCCAATCAACCGCACTACCTGAACCTGATGACCTGACGTTTTCTCCCTTTATTGGACGGAAAGGATAGAAGAGAAAAAAAATCATCGCCCAACTCAAGAGGGGACTCGCAGAGGCGGCTACCGTGTGACGGCTTCGTGCCGCCGAGGCGCCGGCAATATCTATGATCGGTGACCTCCCGGTATCCCATCCTTTGACCTTAGCAACCCTCAAAAGGTTCGTTCGTGCCACCCTATTCTGACGACTTGCAAGACACTAGTATTTTGTATATAGCATTTCCAGACCAAATACAACCTTTTTCAGACCAAATTAAACGGAAGTTTGTGAAAAAAAAAAAAAAAACTTTATTTCCACGAAAAATAAAGAGTTACAATGTTATGCCTGATGTTATGCCCAACCGTCGAAATCGGTTAAGATATAACAGTTTATTTTAAGATAACAGTTTATTAAGGTAAGGGTTAAGATAACAGTTTATTAAGGTAACGGTTAAGATAACAGTTTATTTTTCGTGGAAATAGACAAAAGTATATTTTCGTGTATATTTTTGTAAGTATTTTGTCGTAAGTATTTTCTCGTAAGTATATTTTCGTGTATATTTTCGTATAAGTAATATTTCGTATATAAGTAATAAATTGATAAGTATTTAAGTAATAAGTATATAAGTTTCGTATATAAGTAATATTTCGTATTTCGTGTATATTTTCGTAAGTATATTTTCGTGGAAAATAGACACAAGTATTTTGTATTTAGCATTTCCAGACAAAATTAAACGGAAGTTATTGAAAAAGCGTTGCCTACTGGTCACGCCGCATTCATGTTTTGGGAACCAGTATTCACCAAGAACAGATCACATTTTCTCAGGAGGCCTTCTTTGCCGGCTTGTAGGGGAAATTCCACTATCTGCTTTACAAGCAGATACCATGTTACATGGATATGTCTTCGATTGGGGATTTCATAACGGTCGTCCTCGAGAGTTGTAAACAAATCCTTTAACTTTGGACTGTAGGCGACGAAATGTAGGATAAAGAATTTATTTTATCATTCTTGGAGGCACAAAAAGCATACTATAAATTAAGTAAAAGTAAAAGTTTTGCAGATTGCAAAGAAGACTAAATTCTGTTTGCGATTCATTTACGTATCTACCTACTACTCTGTACATTCGTTTGGTGACATCCATCATATTTTGAGCTGAAATTCAGTAAAACGACCTCAGACTTACAACGAGGATTCCATTTTGCCCTGACATCCTTGAAATTATCACTCTGAATCAGTACAACGGCAAACACAAGAAAATTGAGAATCCCTTTAATTTCCTGATAGGTACCTACTCGTATTTTTGCAGGTACCTACAGTTTTTCTGCATTCAAACCTGAATTTCTCCATGAAACCGATATGGAATCGCAAAGTTGACCATGTCATTAGAAATCTGATTAATATGCAAGTTTTCCTGAAATTCGACAGCTTCCTCCACGTTTTTCGGAAATGCAGTTAACGTACAAGCATTTTCAGAAACTTATTTTTTTTTCTCAATTTTCACTGTTTGAACTGCAGTTGCGGTATATTTAAATATACACTTGATATCATATTAATACTATTTGCACAATTAATACACAGATTAATACACTTTAATTAGTTTCGGTTCTACAAAACTATAGGTAATTAAGTTTTAACTTTAGAAGGAATTTTACAAATACATAGGGGAGAAAAAGAATTTGATATTTCGATTTTAATTCTTTGTCACAGAAATTAAAGTCATTCTTGGTATCTTGGAAATAACGTATGTATCTACAGCTTCTATGGTTACATACGTTACATATGGTTAAATACTTTTATGGCCTGTGGTAGTTGCTGGTCATTCGCCAGTGTCGGCATCTTCTTCAGCACCTATACCCCATAGCGCTCATCAAAAGATGCACCATGAGATTCAGCATGCATCTTGATCGGAAGAGCACGTTTTGGTTTATTGATGTCCTATAGTTATTCATGCCTAAATTCAAAATTTTGGCTTTCCCAACATAGAATGCTGCCCCATTCGAACACTTTTAGCAAATTTTTGAAAAAAATTAAGCTATTGCTCCGGCCTCAAAATTTGTAGAATGTGAATTTTTGAAAAAAATTTATGCAAAAATCCGTTTCAGGCTATTCTGAATCATATTCTGAAGTTTAACGCAATTTTTATGTATGTATGTATATAGCATTTCCCAATTGAGTTAAACTTTTTCCATTTAGGTTTAGTCCTTTTCCATTTAGGTTTAGTCCTTTTCCATTTAGGTTTAGTCCTTTTTCATTTTGGTTTAAACCTTTTCCATTTAGGTTTAGTCCTTTTTCATTTTGGTTTAAACCTTTTCCATTTAGGTTTAGACCTTTTCCACTTAGATTTAAACCTTTTCCATTTGGATTTAAACCTTTTCCATTTGGATTTAAACTCAGGAAATTATCGTGGAGTTAGAGGTAAAAGTACCCAAGTCACAAATTCAACACGTGGGAAAATCAAATGGAGAATATTATGATTATTTAACTGTTGTTATTATTGGTGATCAATATCATCAAACTATGTATCCAACCTAAGAAAATAATCATATTTACCAAACTAACTTTTGAAATTTTAATTTGATTTTTGCACAATATGAATTTACCTCTTCGGTACTTTTACCTCTAACCCGACGTTATTATGCCACAACTTGAAAATTAAATCATGCAAGTGTTTTTTTATGCACAGAAATGTAATATAATATAATAATGAACAAATGTTTTTTGAACACAAGAATTTCTCATGAACGGAAGTTATAAATTAAGTTAAAACTATCCGTTTCCTTTTTTTTTTACTTCTAGCCTAATGAAATTTTAGTAGATAGGCACTTACTTACTATGATGGGGCTAACTACTGACGTTTTGATGGAGTTTAAATCCAAATGGAAAAGGTTTAAATCCAAATGGAAAAGGTTTAAATCTAAGTGGAAAAGGTCTAAATCTAAATGGAAAAGGTTTAAATCTAAATGGAAAAGGTCTAAACCTAAATGGAAAAGGTTTAAACCAAAATGAAAAAGGACTAAACCTAAATGGAAAAGGACTAAACCTAAATGGAAAAGGACTAAACCTAAATGGAAAAAGTTTAACTCAATTCGGAAATGCTATATATGTATGTATGTATATATGTATGTGTCATTCCAAAAGTCAAAAATCGAAATAATGCCGTTCGCTAGTTGTAAAAATCGGTAATATTTAACCCTGAATCGAATGAGTTTCGGCAGACCTGAATCATATCAATATTGAGAGGTGATTTTGAAGGGCAAAAGTCTAAACTAGAAGAGGAGAGGACCCTCCTAAAACCAGGCCGATTTTCGATTGTCCTTAATTCCCTTATTTCAGGAGATAATTGAAAGTTTTTGCATCGAACCGCTTTGGTTTTTTATGCTCTATATTTTTGCTGCGTATAAAAATTTCTGTAGGGTATGCAGTTTAGGAATTATCAGAGAACAGCTACCTATCTCTTGAAATGACGAAGTACCATTTCCCTAGCAATGACTCGGTTGTAAGCGGAAATCATCAGAACACCTGAACTAGAGGAAACGCTTGCATACGAGTCTTCAACACATTGGGACATTTTGTGTCTTTAGTTGAAGACAAGTAGTATGTGTTGCAGACTCGTATGCAAGCTCTAAGAGCCGCTCAGCTGATCCGGACCCTGGGCACCGTCACGTAAATGTCCTAAAGAGACTACATACGGAATTACAGCTTCCTAGAGTGTAAAACATAAAAATTAGCTTTAAGAGCCACTCATCTGATCCGGACCTGGGCATCGTCAAGTAAATGTCCTAAAAAGGCTTCATACGAAATTACAGCTTCCTAGAGTGTAAAGCATAGAAATTACCTATTAAAATGATTTAACCACCGCTTCACAAATCAAACCGTTCTCGCAATATTTGGATCACCTGCTATGAATCAAATCATCGAAACACCAGCTCAATGAAATCATCAGAAATTAACAAGCGGTGGCAATCATGTTCACAATATCAATTATTGAGAATGATTACCTGAGTGTACACAATTATTCAAATAACCTTGCTCATAACTCAGCTTGTTGGCCACTCACTTCGCAGTAGTTAACATAATATGGTTGGATAAATCGAGAGCTTTCGAACGAATGGTCAACGAATTTTGTGGGATGAAAAACGACGAAGTACCATTTCCCTAGCAACGACTCGGTTGTAAGCGGAAATCATCAAAATATTTTCGTGAGCAATTTTCCGTGACGTTTTTTTTAGTTTATGTGCCATACCAAAGACATAAAATGTCAAAAACTTCAAAAAGGGCAAATTAAGCCATCTTTAAATGGCCGCCATTTTGTATTCCACCGATTTTGAGATGGCAGACAAAGATTTTCCCACTCAAAACGAAGTAAATTTTTAAAATTCAATCTCAATGCTTCTCTTGAAATTACAACCTATTTTCGGACTTGGCTCCTGAACTAGAATTCAGAGTGGCTCGCAGAAGCAGGCTACCCAACTGTTACCATGTGAAGGTTAATTTGACTTCATGCGCAGCAACAATAAGTGTTTGTTATAAAACTACGCTCGTAATCCGTTATTCCGGTAGATTGGATTACCTCTAGAAAACGTATTTCAAAGTTGACGGCCTTAGTTCCTTTAAAAAAAACCAACCACCAGTTGGCAACCGAATCGAAAGCTGCTAACGACGTGAAAACTAAGGGTAGCACCCTTGACAGGATGAGGTGACCGCCACCTTTCCCAAAGGAAGCATTTATATATATATCCTCCTATATCTCAGTTCGTTGCCACTTAGATGATCCGTGAGATCCGCCTCCTCTGTAAAAGATGAATCGAGATAACTGGCCTCTTCGATATGTTTTTACACCTGTCAAAATCCTTTTTTCTTCCCTTTTCCGTTCTGTTCAGTTATTGACACGTTGCTATTAACAGTAACGAGCGTTTGCCCTCAATTTTGATACAAACATTTTTTACCAGTCGTTCCTTATTCTTTGAAAAGCCGTACGCTATAAAAGTAATGTCCGTATTTTTTCTCTCAACCCTCCTGCGCTTGGAAAACCTTTTTTTCTCGTCATTACCGTTCACAACACATCCGCCGCTCCTCGCTTGTCATTCTTTTGTTGTTTTCGATGCACCTGCGATGAGGTGAACAGCAGTTTTTACTTTTTTTTTCTCCTCTCCCGGGCTATTTTCGCTTCATCCAATCGGAGATGGAGACGTCTTCCTGTCGTTCGAAATGAGAGACACGTTCGCCCCCAGTTCATCTAGACCAGCTATAACTTACTGCTGAGCATAGTTGAAATATTTAACTATTAACAAAATGGTCAAATGCTGAAACGCTGAACGGTTTGTTGGTTCGTGGAACTTTTATAGGAGTGGGCGCGGAGATCATTTTTTGGAAATTGTAACTACTTTTACGAAAGCTGGATTCTTTTACCACAGCTTTTAGCGAATTTTTGAAGAAAATTAAGCTATTGCTCTCGCCTCAAAATTTGTAGAATGTGAATTTTTGAAAACAATTTATGCAGAAATCCGTTTCAGGCTATTCTGAATCATATTCCGTTTAACGCATTTTTTTATGTATGTATGTATGTACATATGTATGTATATATGTATGTGTCATTCCAGACGATAACTGTCCGTAGAATTGTGTTAGAAACTTCAAACAAATTGTAAAATGTTAAGTTCACAAAACGAAAGTTCAAGTTCGTTGGCCAGCATGATCGGATTACATCTTCGGGTTGAAATTTTCAAAAATGTAGTCAAAAATTTCAAAATAGCCTGTTTTTTTGTGATTTTTTGTGCGAAATAATTTTTTCAGCATACTAACAAGTGGTATATTCGGAATCCGCGTTAAATTTTCTATAAGAATATGCATCAAGTTTTCAAAAATTTCAAAGTTGAAAAATCAGTCAAAAATCGAAATAATGCCGTTCGCTAGTTGTAGAAATCGGTAAAATTCAGATTGAACTACTCTTATGGAAGTATCCCTGTATAACCAATCCTAAAACCATGCTGTTTAAAACGTAGGTAGTAGGTGCTTGTTAAAAAAAAAAAAAAAAAAATATATATATATATATATATGTATATATTATATCAAAAAATCACAACACACACAAATTATCACAATAATCACAACTGATGAGTTTATTCTGTGAAATATTCCGTCCTCCGATTCTCTCGGTCGCTCTCTTTAATGTTTTACGCTCAACTGTTTTAGGACTTGATAGCTTTAATAGTGTCTGTGACTTAGAAAATATCAGCCATGAAATTATGAAGAAGTTCTATTTATGTACGTACTAGCACGCAGACCCAAGGCCTCGCTCCGCTCGAAATGTCGAAGATTTCTTCAAAAATTCGCTCATGGGGTCATGCTGCATGACTGGACTTTTTTGAAAATTGTATCTACTTTTACGTAAGCTGGATTCTTTTACAACTGATTTTTGCATTTTCTTCATTTAAAATTTTGTACGTTTGCAATAATGCGCCAATAAAGAAATTGAACTTGAAATGGAAGACCAAAACTCGATAAACACTTACAAGTGATCCATTCATAAGACCACGAATGATATCACTCGCGACGAAGTTGTGATTTACCCCATTTCAATAAAAAACAGAAATTGAAGAAGAACTTTGTATCATTCCACGAAAATACAGAGTTGCAATGCTAGATACATTTCGACGGTTAGATTATCATTAGTAACAAACAAAAACTTATTATACGTACCCCTTTGGGTGGTTAAAAAACTTTTGGATTTCCCTTATTTTTATTTGCTTAAAATTTAGTTTCGGGCACCCCAAAAACGCTCTCCATGTTTCACTTCGATATCTCAAAAATTATGGAATATTGTCAGGGAGGAGGAGGAGGGGAATACTTTTTGGACGCCCCAAAATTACTGATAACCCTGGAATGCCCCGTGGGGTTTGTCAAACCCCAATCGCGATTTGAATTTAGTTTATCATGTTGAATCCCGCACGTCTGGCTCTTCTCGCCCCCTTCTATATCACCCCCCACTTCTTCCCTAAAGGCTTCAGCCTTTTTACAGTTTAGTAAGTTTAAGACTTCTGTGCCTGGGGTTTGACAAACCCCACTGGGGAGTTAAACGCTAGTGATTATAGCAAGTGTTATTTTTGTGGGCGTTCCCACAGTTTTGTTATTGGCTCATCGTTAGAAATGGCTGAAAACGCAAGTTTTCGGATCCTGAAGACATTAGATCCATGTTGGAACAGTTGGAGGAAGAAGATGTATATTTTGGCGGAGAAAGTTCAAACACGGAAGATAATGTCAAGTTATAAGAAGTTGCCTCCGATGAAGAAGCGTCAAAAGTGACACTTTTGGAGAAACTAGTTCGAAGTTCCTTCTGTGAACATCATATAATTATCTTCAAAGTGTTGAGAATGTTGATCCTATTGCTTGGTGCCAATTTTATGTTACCTTTTCTTTCTAGTTCTTGGGTTTTGTAAGTGGTATCAAACTAATCTCAGAAAATCGTTTTGTAGATTTTATTTATTTATTTATTTTTGATTTTAAATGAAAATGTACTGATTTTATATATTGAAATTTTGTTATAATGAGGTACCTTTCTGCTATTATTTTTTTCTTCAGAGCGTGAGGTTTGCCTTAGTATTACTTTTTTCTTCATGAGCTTAGGTACCTACTTCATGTTTCTTTACACCCATGATAACAGAATAAAAATAAAATTTGGTTCAAGTGTAAGTTATTTTTGAATTGTCTAACATTTTTTAAAAGTTGGGGTTTGACCCACCCCACCAGGGAGTTAAGTGTTGGAAATTTAGCCGGGACATTCCAGGGTTAATAACTGTTATGATGTATATTACTGTTATATTTTGCATTTAATCATTTCGATTTATACTTTATTCTGTTCGAAGAAGCAATTCTGCCCACCAAGCTTGGCACACTTTTTTTAAAGAAGTAATGATACCTACTTACAATTGATTAGAAAAATAATGTGTAATATGGTGGTACGCTGTGGTGTCTACATTTACGTCTCGGACGAGCGATTCATAAACGAAATTCATACAAGTCTATTAAGGTAGTATTCGGTCACCGACTCATGGAAGCAACTGTGAAATCAGAGAAAGTCATCTTGGCGATACTGAAATCTATAGATTGACGTGAAAAATACATTCCTAGTGAATATATTTTATGTGTGGATTCACGAAAGATGATAACTAAAACTTATTTAAAAAAACATATGGCTATCTAGCCCTCACCCCCCCCCCCCCCCCTCCTCCTCTCAAACTGTCTTGATATCATAGCCTAGAGATGCCTGCTTTCGATTTCTTTCCCATTTATACATTAATTTCTTAATTATTGTTTGGTTAAATTTCATTCCCCATGCCAGATTGATTTGGGGGTCCAAAATGATATGCAATGCATGTGAGCAAATATAAAAATATATGAATTACGGATAATTTGTAAACATTGTATTTAACTTTCAGTTATACATTTAACTTTCAATCAAATATTTAACTGAAATGAAACAATATTAAATTATTTAAATAGTACATATTTAAGTTATTTATTAAAAACAATAAATCATATATTTAACCCAATCATATATCAATATTCAGTTCCCTCAGAACACCTATAGGTATTTACATTACTGTGCAATTATTTTAAGGCTGTGAAAAATTGATAATATATTTATATTCTGACCTTTTCCGTTAATTCACTACCACCCCTTTTATTGGTTTCCGTTAATTCACTACCACTTGATATATATTCTATTGTTCTAAAAACTGTTCCCCAATCATTTTTACGTCCACTGTGGTAAAATAGATCAAAATGTTGTATATAGTTTGATGGTCTGGACGCTCGCAAGCTCGCATCTAAAAAATACATTACATCAAGTAGTCAATCCTTTAGTAAAAATTCAGATTAGTTGGACGTGTAGGTCAGAATGATGTGTATAGTTTGGTGGTCTGGATGCTCGCAAGCTCGCATCTCAAAATTACATAACATCAAGTAGTCAATCCCTTAGTAAAAATACAGATTTGTTGGACATACAGGTCAGAATGAATGAATGGTAGTGAATTAACGGAAAAGGTCCTTATATTCAATTTGTTTTACATATTTGCGTCAAATTTGATGGAATATTTGAATTTTTGTTTCAGAACCTAAGGTCCGGCATAGAAAAGGACTAGAGACTTTATATTTCAAATTTTCGGATCGAATGCTGGGGAGCAAAGTGATCCGAGCTCAGCTGTGGCTGCATCTCCGGCCAACTGAGAGCACGGGATCAGTTGTAGTGTCTGTGAGACGAGAGTTACCGCCTTCTAGCTCATCCTCAGCGCCTTACGTATCTCTCAAGGTAACGCTCATTCTCTACTACGTATAGGTACCGTAACGTCCTGTACGCATCGTGGGTTAATTCGATTCGGACGGATATTCCAAATGCTGGTATTGGTAGCCCTGATAAGATCTACGGAACCCAACCCCCAAAGGTTGATAGGTAGATACCTTCCATCAAACATTGACGAGCTTAAATATTATTCAATTAATTGAGGGTATTCACCCCTTTGTTGTGAAATCTCTCTTTTAAGTAAACTACGTAAACTATTTTTTTTGTTTAAGACTGTGAGATGCTTTTTATCTAAAAAGCAGTTACGGATGGTTTATTTTGGTCTTGCCTTCTCATAACTTAAATACGGTATTACCGTATGGGGAGGGACCACTAAATCGCACTTAGTTCCTTTGCAGACCGTTCAGAATGCATTGATTAAAATACTTCTCAATAAACCTTATATGTATCCTACTGCTTGATTATATTCAGAATTTAATGCACATAGGTAAGGACCATTTTTCTAATAGAGTCTTGTACTCTTGTTTTTAAAATGGAAATTAGGCTCGAGCACCTATGTAATGTTTCCTTCAGTAGAACTGCCTCAACATCTAACATTTCCCTACCCCACTGTCGTACATAATCACATCGTAGAAATTCGTACAATGCTGCTCTGAACTTTTTATATATACACAAAATTAATTTGTCCATTTTCCCCAACGTAAATGGTTTTAAAAGATGTATATCTGAGGATTCTTTCTGACATTCAATAATTTTTGGGTACCATGGGGAATTGATGTTCTGTATTTCATGAGTGAATTCATAATTAATTTTTTTAAACATTATTTTCATCTTGGTTATGAGTATTTTATTTTGATAAAGTAGTTATTCCTGTTTCCGCCAGTTTTATCTTTATTTATAGTCATATTTACTTTTGTTTTTGTATATGTATAGTCTACTATTGTACAGCTGGGCGCCTCTTATTAAGAGTAAGACTCCACCAGGGGACACAAGTTCTTTTGAACTTAAGCCTTGGCGGGCACATTATTTGATTTTTTGAAGTCCTTGATTAAATTAGTTCGAATTTAGTGTCTTTGAAAAATGTTCACTATTTTTAAAAAAGAACTATCTTGTTTTAATTTGTTCATTACTAGCATTGTCAAGTACTACCGTTATTTAATTTTCTTATAAATATGTTTTTGCCAAATAAATAAATAGAAATGTAGATAATCTATCGCACATTTTCTCTAATATCTACATGGCTTTCAAACATTCCTCACAATGCTTTGGTTTATTATTTTCAATGTAGATCCTTTAAATCTAATTGGCCAAGAAAACAGGTATTTTAACACACTCCCTCCTTCACAATTTTGTTGGTTTTTAGGATGTCACTCTGAAGCTATGTCTTACACTCGTAGGTACTTCGTCGTTTTTCATCCCAAAAAATTCGTTGACCATTCGTTCGAAAGCCCTCGATTTATCCAACCATATTATGTTCAATACTGTGAAGTGCGTGGCCAACAAACTGAGTTATGAGCATGGTTATTTGAATAATTGTGTACACTCAGGTGATCATTCTCAATAATTGATATTGTGAACATGATTGCAACCGCTTGTTAATTTCTGATGATTTCATTGAGCTGGTGTTTCGATGATTTGATTCATAGCAGGTGATCCGAATATTGCGAGAACGGTTTGATTTGTGAAGCGGTGGTTAAATAAGCTAAGAATCTATGTAACCTGGCGTAACCTATGTAACCGAAGTTGAAATTTGGGAGGGAGGCTTAAGAGAGAATGCTGAAGACGCCAGGGTGATCACTGATCAGCTAAGTGAGTTCCAAAGCCATTTTCATTCCTTTTCAAATCAGGAAGCTGAAATTTGAGAGGGACGGTCAAGGGAGAATGCTGTAGACGCCTGGGTGATCACTGATCAGCTGAGTGAACTCCAAAGCCATGGAATGTGTTTTAGCCATGGACTGACTAGCCAAAAAAGCTAACGAAATTTCGTAACAAAATCTGGGACGAAATCTGGGACGACAACATGGATACCAATGATACGGAACTAAGGATCGTGTAACCTGGTGTAACCTATGCGATATTTTGTTATGACGCGGTTTATGAGTTATAAATGTTATAAATTATTATCTCACTATTGGAAGTTAACCAATCTTCAACCTAAGATTGAACACGGGTTTATGTGAAACATATTCTGAGAGAAACATTCTGTGTTTCAATAATTTCGTCTGAAGTATGTAAATAGAGGTAACCGGGGGTCCAGGGGGCTTGCTCACTTACTTCACTTTTTATACAAATGACACATAGTAAAAAAATTTGAGTGAAACGATTACTCTTAATCAACCCCGACAGGTAAATTTGAAGTTCTAAAATTTAAAAAACCAATAACCCACAAACTTTTTAGGCTGTCACCTGAAGAAATGGGCCACTTTAGAACCGTTCCCAATCCTATTTGGCAATATAATTGGAGGCGGCTGCGCCCGAAGAACATAGTCAACAGTCGCTTTGGCACGGCTCCCAGGCTCATCAGTCACCAACTCATCACGTCTTTTAGACCACTGCAGCTATACGGCGGCGGTCCCCCAATGAATACGCAAAACCGCCTGAGGGTACCGCAACTGACCTGCCGATTCCCTCTCCGATCTGCCGACATTGTTGCCAATTGACCAACTTCTTCTGCCCATCACGTCCGCGGGCGAGGGAGCTCGGAGCGAACTCACACGCCCGCAGTCGCAATATGGTTTCCACGTGCGACCTTAAACTGCTGAGAATCACAAATATATCGCTGCGTATAATGAGCACATGTGTGAGGTTTGACGCACATGCGTTCAGCGTTTCTTCGCCAAGTGTACTTTAATAAAGGCCGAAGGGTGACGGATTGAGGGTAAAAGATGGTGTATTTAGGGGCATGCAGAGCTGACGTCTTCCGATCTGCATCTGCTTCTTCAATGCCGCCAAATGTTGGCAAGCCAGTTTTTTATTTTTATACCACTATTTTTTAAATCCATAATTGGGTATTTTTATTTTTATCACCGATACATACATAGTTGAAGGTGTCACATGGGAAAATGTAGTAGTAGTAGTAGTAGTAGTAAGTTGTTTATTGTATTAAATCAATGATTATTACAAAAAGTTCAGGTCCACTTACACATCATCATTAGAAAAGTATATAATAGGTAAGAAATAAGTCATCAGGGCATTACAGCTTAATGAAGTACATGCAAAATAAACGAGGTCATCGATATGAAATTAATATAAAGAATAATAATTCGTTATGAATCCATAACATCCACGCTATACCTGTGGTACTCGTACAATATCCACAACAAGCCTATCCTGTTGTACACTATACAATGCTAAAGCTGTACATATCAGACACCTATTCGGTGAGCGCTAATAACAAAATGAAATAAATTTAACATTTTCTCCCTATCATAACCAAAATAGAGCAAATTAGCTAGACGATCCTCATCCTCAACCACTGGGAGCCCACAGATGTATTTCGCAATAAATTGCCTTCGGTACGGTTCTAAGATCGGGTAACGTAAACAAAAATGGCAGAGGGTGTCAGCTTCTTTCATATTGCATATATTGCATAAGCTCTCGCTTCTAAACTTATGAGAAGTACCTCTATAATAAACAGTTACGAAAAACTTTGAAGACAGACGCAACTGGCACAACACCCTCTCAATCTGGACATTTTGAATGCAGGTTCTTCTGCCTACCTGAATAGTCCGCTATCCTCCTATAGAACATTATTAAATCTGGAACTGTAAACCAGATTGATGTCCTGGCACCAAAAATGGTTCTAGAGTTTTTCGATTAGTGACGGTAGGATCGATTTCAAATTTTGAGGGTCCTCAGCTGTTAGGATATCGTGGGAGCCAAGGACAGCAAGCATGTTAAAAATGCAGGTAAACCAGTTGTTATGATCAGTTGAACTGGTTGAAGAATTATGCATATTCTCCAATACCCTAAAACAAATCTTGGGCCACCTACTCTCATCCACCATAGAAATCCTGACCACATGGGAAAATGTATTTGCCAATGCAAACCTAGTGATCAACGTGGTAGTAAAACGGTTCCATGAAAACTATATAACTTTAAACACAAAAAAGTCAAGATTGATTATTTATGGAGGACACAAAACATATGTTGATGAGAAAGATTTATGCATCACATTATATACATGTAAACCAAATATCATCTGTTCATGTGGCGCAATAGAACGTGTTGCCATGCATATGTATCTTGGTATATTCTTGGACGAAGAGCGAAATTGGAAACCCCATATTGACTATACTCACGATAAGATTAAAAAAACACTGCAAATTATTACACAAACGTTTATTATTTCTAATACCCGTTAATTTACAATCCGGTATATCTACATTCGCGTTTGTTTTCTTATTGGGCATTTCTGATACCTGTTACTTTTCAATAGGGTATATTTACATTCCCGTTTGTTCTCCGATCGAGTATTTCTAATACCCTTTGTTTTACTATCGGGTTATCCATGCAACCTATTAGGATACTATCGGGTTATCCCTACAACCGGTTAGGATACTATCGGGTTGTAGGGAACCGTCCCGCTAGGATTGTATTGGGTTGTACGAGGTAAACCCAATGGAAGTAGTATCGGGTACCTGATGGCATAGCTACTCTATGTAGCTGAGTAGACTGAGAAAATTGCTCAGACTTCATTCTGTTTTGGCTCAAGTCGGAGCTTGATATCGCTGGTCTTTCTCCATGTTTGAGAAAAAACAAAAAGAATATGGTGAATCCCGTCTCCATTAGGTGCCTAATCATGAGATATAATATGAACTTTGTCCGATTGATGTGGTATCTTTGGCATCTAGAAGGAAAAGTGACCCCTTAATTCTTTTGAGGTGTGTATATTTCTGTGAAGTATTGCATTGGTGTTTTTGATGTATTCCCGATTTGAAAGCTGTGAAAAAGTAGGATGAATTGCTTTTCAGTAAAAATGTATGAAAAAACTATAGAATTTTGGTAACAGACAATATGCTAATGGTTGGATTTGTACTTTACAATCATTAAAGTTATCACAGACTATTTTATGGTCAGACGTGGAGTAGTAATCCAAGAATCCTGCCTTCAGCATATAGTATTTTGCCATGGTTCTCATAGTTGAGTAAGCGTCTCTACCCCATCAATTCTGGTCTTGCCTGGTTCTTACCTTGAGGTGAGCTATGTTAATCATGATTGATATATTTCGTGATAAATAAAAAAATAGATAAATAAAAATAAAAATGAGTGGGACCCCGCACTAAAGAACATGGACACGTTCTTGGATTCTGCAACCATTAGTGCGCTTAAAAGCTTTTGTTAAGCGAGATTTGTAAAGCGCATCTTATTTTTATATACGAGAGGATGCTATGAGTCGCACCTTGACAGATTTTTCTTCTTTTCATCTTCGAATGCTCAAGGAGAATGGTAGGATAAAAAACAATGTCAACCGGACCTCTCCTGCACTCGCAATTTGAAAGTGAACGAGTATGATAAAACAAAAGTTTATTCGGAGTTTCCTTGAAAAGACTTAGGTACCAGCAAATCCGACTGCAAAGGTCATTGAGGTGATTGATTGACGCATGATCGCACAAAAAGTGCCCTTCGATCCAAAATTTATTTAAACATTCGATCCAGATGAGGGGTAAAACGCTGTCAAAACAGAAAAAGAAGGCCCAGAACAATGGAGGAAGGCGTGCAATGTCAGTGACATTTCAGGGGCAGATCGCTGCACTGAATACGAATAAGAGTGTGTGCACCTGTCCTTGGTCTTCCCCGCGCGCGTGCCTTAATCGCACCTCATTTCGATCTATATATATGATTTTGATCTCTTAAGAGCCAAGAATCATTCATCTATTATACATGTCAAATTTATTTAAGCAATCGACGTTACCTCCATTACTAGAGAAATGTTCCCTTTTTCCGTAGTGCGAACTAATAGATAAAGGACAAACAGGAAAAAGAATGTTCTCAATAAAAAATCACAAAAATCAAGTTCAGGTAATTCATATTTTTTTAGGTATGCAAAAAACACATGAACTATGTTTCCAAATTATATAATGTAGGTAATAATAAGGTAAGGTATCATCAACAAATTTTCAGTTTCGAACAAACAAAAAACCCAATATAGAAAAAAATCTCAAAAAAATCTCAAAAAATCTTTAAAATCTGTCAACATTTCAAACATGAAAATCAGTTTCCTCTTCATCAAGACAATCACATTCTCCTACTTCGCCATCGTCTTGTGAGGGTGCTACTTCATGGGTACCCAAAAGAACGCCAACAATACCCTCCATTCTTGGCAACACCAACGACACCTTAGCAACGCAAAAACGACGATAAGCCTAAAAATCTCAAGAGACACGAACTAAAAACAGAAAGAAGCACTAGAGAAATCAGCGAAACAGGAGTGAAACATGTTACCACAGCACGTCTTATATCAATATCATTGAATATTGGGAAGTACAGGAGCACAGTTGATAACAGGGGTGCCGAACAGTATTGCTCCTGCACTCTGTTGGTTATTCATACCAAACCCTTCAATTCTTATCACCAAATAGCACAGGCATTCTAAAAGGTATGTTCCAAACTAGAGTTGGAAAAAAATCTGGTAGATGGCATTCTGGATATATTCCTTCTTGAAAAACATCAACGAGCAACAACTTGAAGGAAAATGAGGATATATTCCCGTTTGATTGAAACGAAAATTATCCATCATATAGGAATGGATGTGATCCCTTTTGATCCAAACATCAAACTTTGGCCCTCAAATACACAAGGATATGTTCCTTTTTGACGCTAACCGCTCATACAAATCGATTTTTGGTTATACCCTTTTGAAAGTAAGCTCCTTAATTCATATTTTAGGCACGAAAAACTTGAGACTGGAAAATACACTGAAGCTAACTATAGGCTGGTTGTCACACATGGAAAGAATTTATTTTTCTTCATTATTGGCATAGTTATCTTCTTGTTAGACTCAAAGAAGCTGTATATAGATGTACAGTTGCGTATTACTGTGACAAATTTTGTCGACGCCACCCAGGCTACAATTCTCAACCGATTTTCGTGATTTTCATTTTGTTCGATTCCGATTTTCAGTCTAGTTGTGAAACAAACCTCGGAATTTTCGGGTTCGCTGTGGAGGTGGTGGGTGGTGGGGATTGCTACAAATTTTGTCAAGCGCTGCCAAAGCTACAAATCTCTACCAACTTTTGTGATTCTCATTTCGTTTCATTATGATTTTGATATAGTTTAGGGAAGTATGTCAGGATTTACAAATTTCATCAAGAGAGGGGTGAATGGAGGGGGTAATATTGAAAAATCATGATGTTTTAACTATTCTTGTCCGATTTTCGTGATTCCTTTTTTGTTCAACTTTGAATTTGGTCTAGTTTGCAAAATGAAACCGGAGTTTCAAATTTCATGATGAAAGGGGGTGAATGGAGGGGGTGATAACGATAAATCGTTACTGTAAATTTACGCTATGTATTTTGTACCTATACATTTGCTATATATTAGCGAATTTTCGAAGAAAATTAAGCTATTGCTCTCGCCTCAAAATTTGTAGAATGTGAATTTTTGAAAAATTTTTATGCAGAAATCCGTTTCAGGCTATTCTGAATCATATTCTGAAGTTTAACGCATTTTTTTATGTATGTATGTATGTATGTATGTATATATGTATGTGTCATTCCAGACGATAACTGTCCGTAGAATTGTGCTAGAAACTTCAAACAAATTTTAAAATGTTAAGGACACAAAGCGAAAGTTCAAGTTCGTTGGCCAGCATGATCGGATTACATCTTCGGGTTGAAATTTTCAAAAATGTAGTCAACAATTTCAAAATAGCCTATTTTTTGCGATTTGTTATGCGAAATAATTTGTTCAGCATACTAACATGTGGTATATTCGGAATCAGCGTAAAATGTCCTATAAGAATATGTACATCAAGTTTTCAAAAATGTCAAAGTTGAAAAATCAGTCAAAAATCGAAATAATGCCGTTCGCTAGTTGTAAAAATCGGTAATATTTGCATGAAACATTGTCCAAATTCAGATTGAACTACTCTTATGGAAGTATCCCTGTATAACCAATCCTAGACCATGCTGTTTAAAACGTAGGTTAAGAAAAAAAAAAAAAA
Organism: Adelphocoris suturalis; assembly: GCA_030762985.1. Taxonomy (NCBI): domain Eukaryota; kingdom Metazoa; phylum Arthropoda; class Insecta; order Hemiptera; family Miridae; genus Adelphocoris; species Adelphocoris suturalis. Next base: position 2,103,032 of record CM061047.1, read on the forward strand.
AAGTAATCACAACTGATGAGTTTTTAATAATTTGATTCCATGTTTGTCGATCAAAATCACAAACTAAAATTTCTCTACACGATCAATAGCGACTGAAATGTCGAAGATTTCTTCAAAAATTCGCTCATGGGGTCATGCTGCATGACTGGACTTTTTTCCAATTATCCGTGCTCAGAATTTTCTGTAGATTTTCCCTAATAATGCAATGCTTTTGTTTTGTTGACATTCAGGAAATGAGGAGCAGGGCGTATGAAGGTAAATGGATAATGATGGACGTGAAGAGATTCGTAGCCGAGTGGTTCAAAAACCCGAAGGACAACATGGGCCTCAGCGTACACACGACCGTCGCGGGGCAGTCGGAGCACCCCCAGCGCATTATTGAACTCAGCACGCAAACTGACGAATCATCTTACGTAAGGATACGCAATTCCACATAATTCTTGTTTCGGTGTGGAATGAAGCATGATTAATAATTAGAGAGTTTTAGTGGCAAATTTTTAAATTTTTTTTAAAAATAATAAAAGCCATTTATTAGCAAATATAAAGTTTACAATATGTAAAGTATTAGATACTTAACCCTGGAATTTCCCGGCTAAATTTCCAACACTTAACTCCCCGGTGGGGTGTGTCAAACCCCAACTTTGAAAAATGATAGAAAATTGAAAAATAAGTTACACTTGAATCAAATTTTATTTTTATTCTGTTATCATTAATTTCCTAACGCTTGCATACGAGTCTGCAACGCATTGGGACATTTTCATGTGTTTACCTATGAATGGTCAACGTCATTTCTGATGGTCATAATCATCGTTGTGGCCACTTGGGACAATTTTTTTCGTGACGATTTTTTTGTTATGTGCCATATGAAAGACATGAAAATGTCAAACAGTAATAGTAAGGCAAACCTCACGCTCTGAAGAAAAAAATAATAGCAGAAAGGTACCTCATTGTAACAAAATTTCAATATAAAATTAGCACATTTTCGTTTAAAAACAAAAATAAATAAATGAATAAATAAAATCTACAAAACAATTGTCTGAGATTAGTTTGATACCACTTAGGTACAAAACTCAAGAACTAGAATGAAAAGGTAACATAAAATTGGCACCAAGCAATAAGATCAACATTCTCAACACTCGAACTAGTTTCTCCAAAACTGTCACTTTTGACGCTTCTTCATCGGTTGCATTTACTTGTAACTCGACATTATCTCCCGTGTTTGAATTTTCTCCGCCAAAATATACATCTTCTTCCTCCAACTGTTCCAAAATGGATCTAATGTCTTCAGGATCCGAAAACTTGCGTTTTCAGCAATTTCTAACGATGAGCCAAAACAAAACTTTGGGAACACCCACAAAAATAACACTTGCTATAGAGCAAATCACTAGCGGATCCCGGTGGGGTTTGTCAACCCCCAGGCACAAGAAAGGTACTACATTACACAGAAGTCTTGAACCTACTAAACTGGAAAAAGGCTGAAGCATTTAGGGAAGAAGTGGGGGGTGATATAGAAGGGGGCGAGAAGAGCCAGACGTGCGGGATTCAACATGATGAACTGACTTCAAATCGCAATTGGGGTTTGACAAACCCCACGGGGCATTCCAGGGTTAAAGAAACGTCGGCATTCTCGTTAACTTTCATCACTCGTCATTTTTTCTGCTGATTTCATCTGACGAAGTACTCGTACGATTGGATAAGTTAACAGAGAGTTTTTGGTAGCCACTAACGTACCCCAAGGTCACCCTATCGTACCCAAGAGTACGTGACCTTGAAGGAATATTAGCCCCATTGGAAGTCACCCGTTTGAGGATCTGAAGGCACACGACACATGCCTAACCTTCCTGTAAATATAACACCACAAACTACTAGTCACCTCAAAATTACACGAATACCTAGTGTAGTAAATAATAATATTTTTTCCCAAATGCACCATTAATTATGCTGATGTAGCGGGTAGGTTTTTTGGAAAACCCTCAAATTTGGTTATTTTACGTTTCAAGTCGCGTAGAAACCGAATCTGCTATCTGAAGTCCGCCTCCGCCGCCTAGCATTCCAACCCTTCAACTCGATCGAAAAAATCCTAGCTTTTGCACACAGGTCTTATTTGGTCTATTAAAGCCTTGTTTTTATTATTATTTCACATATTTTAACTGAGAAATGTGAGTTGTAAGACACTACTTCTTCGCAGTATTGTTCCTAGTTTGCCTGATCTCTCAGCTGTCTTCTCGTGAACATTTTGTTAAGTGCTGCTTCCAGTGATGATTATCAGATAAATTCCTGATTAACTGTTATAAAGATAAATACTTTTTCATACTTGTTGATGATTTTCCATTTACCAAACGTGAAACATAAAAACATGAAGTTCGTAACGACTTGTAGTAACTAAACCGTGGTATTTTCCATTTGAGGCTTACTATCATTGCGTTAAATCCAAGCCCTGTTTACGAATTGAATACTAAAAATGAGAAATCTGCCCGTATTTGTACTGAAACCAACACGAAATTCGAATTTAGGGTTGAAAATCGGCGTTACATGTCGAAATATAGAAGTTGATAAGACAACCAGTAGACAACAATACAGCTGGGGGAAAACATCACGATGCCCAGCCACCGTTAACGTGACATCAAAATTAAGGCAACCGTGCTCCCGGTCCCATTCGGGTTAGCATTTTCATATTTTGCTCCTTCAAGACTCCGGTGACAGGTGACGTTAAATTGAAGTCACCATAAACTCTCTTGGAATAATTGCATTAACTTATGTTGTTTATTGATATATTCATCACAGCAACTCTCATTTTTTCAAGTCCCGATTGCTTGAGGCTACTCGGCTATTTGTGAGGCGAAATATTAATCGAATGTTTAATACCAAAAACATCAGTGATAATGACGCAGTGCATAAAAGAGGAGGGAACAAATAAACACGCGAATTCCGTTTTCTGAACTCATTTGGAATGAGAAACATGTGAAGGGGAAGTTATAACCTCGACCTGAATTTTCTGAAAAACGAAAACTTAATCAGGTAAAAAAATTGTGTTCGTTAGCGACTTACATAATTACCTACTTTTCTATCCTCTATCAAAACACTTGACTGATTCTCGGGCGACTTTGTCCCGAAAGTTGTTTGAGTCTGAAAGTCGAAATAAAAGGTGTGTCAGAAGGTCGTTTACATTTTTGTAACCTTTCGATGATCTGTAAAGGGACTTTTCACTATTGCATGACCCCAATAAATTAAAACTCCATCGTATAACGAAATTTGAGTAGTGAAAATACAAAAACAGTATACAAATCAAATACCTTGTTAACCTCGACGGGGGGAGCATACTTAGTATTCGCTTGTCTCACACGTGGTTTCAAGGAGAGAAGGTTATAGAACTGTTCCGTCAGATGAACGTATTGCAGGCCAGGATGTGGGACGCATCGAGATACGACGCAGCGTCACCATGATGCCCTACATTCCCGGCCTACAAATACGGTTGCGTCTTAGGTTTTGTGCCACCAAAACTTTCTATTATTATTGGAAATAAACGTTCAATTTGTGTCAGATGTGGATACAATTTATCGTCTATTCAGAGTGTCCCAATAGTAACTCCCCTTCCCCACTTTTTTCCTCAATGAAGAATACAAGAAAGTTAGTTTTGTATTTCTTAATGGAAGCAAATAACATTTTAAAAGCATAGACATCAACCGCACTCCTCTAAGACAAATAGTTATCTTTCCAATATTTTTCAAAGGTATCGCAACAAACTAGGTAATTGCACCCCTTCCTCATTAATTGAGGATACCGATGGGAACAATATTGAATTGCCCATCAGATAAACACATAAAATATAGAATAACAAATAAACTAAAAACTCGTAAGTTAAAGTGTAAAACTCTGTTATGGAGGTATGCGATGGTTATTTGGAAGACCTGCAAGTGTAACCATTCGATTCAGAGTGAAAAAATACGTAGAAATCGGCCCCAAACTCGTAATTTCTTATGGGGTTATTTTTCACAAAAACCACGATTTCATAAACGGCGAAAAAACATATTTTTCAACGTACAAACATACCTAATTTTCTCTCACAATTAGCAAAGTAAAAGTGAAATTGACTAGACCGTTTTAGAACTGATATGTTGAGGATGTATTTCGCGAAGATCGCATCGAACAGGTGAAAATGCCTTGAGAATTTCGTCAGAAAACACTAAAAATTACAAGTTTGAAGTTTGAACTAGACTAAAAATTGCTAGATCGGGGTTGCCTATCTGATGGAAAATGTAATGTTCTTTCCAACGGTATCCTCAATTTTCACTTTGCTTGGTAATTTTAGTGATGCAAGGTCGAACACTCGAAACAAATCTTAAAAAATGAATAACTCGAAAACAAAGCATTTAAAAAATCTCCAAAAGGAACTTCCGACAGAAATGAGCTCTAAAGTCGATCCCTGAAGGTTCGACGTGTCTTTCTCGGACACTCTGAATATATTGTACATTGAACATAACAAAATATATGATTAAGTATTCATGTAAGACATTTTAGTTTGTTAATATATGAATAATGTATGTCAAACATGTTCTAATACCAAACTCAAGTACGTACCTACGATATTATAACCTATAATTCCATGAATCTAAGGATATCACTAGTAACTCGTTTCTTCTCATATACCAAAGCTAAATCAGATTGAACGGGTTCGAACCTCGAAATGCTGAAATAAACGGGACCGAGTTATTTTTAGAATCAGCTATTCAGAAAACGATTGTTTCGTTTTCAATCGGATTGATCGCATTTCAGTTTCTAAGCTTCACCGCTCGGGCGAACGTCCACCCACTGGGGCTAACACTGACCTAATTAGCTTGTCAAAAGCCCTCCAGATAATTTGCCTTGGTGACGTCACGGGGACTGTTGAATAGCGGAAAACCAGTCTTTGAAAGCGCGTGGATAATAGCATCCATCGTAACCAAATATTGATATAGCTCTCTATTTCTCCTTAATCAATCTCGGTTGTTAATTTCTGTAATGATGGCCGTCATTTCATTGACCTAGAGTTAGGAAAATCATCTCGTTCGCACTTTTTTCCCAATTCTCTCCTAATATATACGTGTGCGATTTCTCGCATTAGACACTTTAACTAGTTATTATATAAAATAACAGGAGGCCAGCCGTGAAAGTGTATAATAATATTATTGGGTATGAATGGGATTTCGTTGAGAAGTCTGTTGAGCAGTCAAAGTTTGAGGGTCATTCAGTTCAAAAGAGATCTTCTCCTATCTGTTCCTCCAATTCGATTCTGAGTTATCCTCAGTTTTGTTCGTGACCTCAACATGGCAAGTTCCTCATCAAGTGAAATACCTCCAAACGAAGTATCCGTTCGATCGGTGGCGACAGCCCAAGCTCTTGGAGACGGGCAAGGATTTTTCTGGTGCCACTGCACTACAAAATGCACGTCAAACAGATGCCAAAAATAAGGTTCTGTGCAACTCAAAATGCCATCAAAGCAACCCATGTTCAAATAAGTGAGTTCACAATTTTTGACTTCTGACGTGTATATTACTTACCTACCTTATTCTATTATTTCGACGAATTACATATTAGTAATGAAAATGCATGCCAATTCTTCAATCCTTTCATTTCCCCTGAATAATATTATTCTAGTAGTGACTTCCCAAGAAAAGCAATCGATTCTACACTTTAACGATTGGTGTTTCGTTACTTTACATAATACCTAGTTATTTCATATATTCCCTAGGGAAAACATATAGAAAACTTTGAATTATACACACTACCTACAACCGCTCGTTATTCTATATACTAACTAGTTATTTTATACATTAACTGAATTATACACTTTAACGGTAACATATACATATAACTTGCCTGAACCTGTTGGCGTTTTCCCTTGTAACACTTCAAAGTTAACAGTTTTGATGAGTCACAAAATAGCTGGGAGAGTTTGATGTCGAGGACGGTAAATCTCATTAAGAAGGTAATCACTTATGTGATTTTAGCGAATTTTTGAAGAAAATTAAGCTATTGCTCTCGCCTCAAAATTTGTAGAATGTGAATTTTCGAAAACATTTTATGCAGAAATCCGTTTCAGGCTATTCTGAATCATATTCTGAAGTTTAACGCATTTTTTTATGTATGTATGTATATATGTATATATGTATGTATGTATGTATGTATGTATGTATGTATGTATGTATGTATGTATGTGTCATTCCAGACGATAACTGTCCGTAGAATTGTGCTAAAAACTTCAAACAAATTTTAAAATGTTAAGGACACAAAACTAAAGTTCAAGTTCGTTGGCCAGCATGATCGGATTACATCTTCGGGTTGAAATTTTAAAAAATGTAGTCAACAATTTCAAAATAGCCTGTTTTTTGCGATTTGTTGTGCGAAATAATTTTTTCAGCATACTAACATGTGGTATATTCGGAATCAGCGTAAAATTTCCTATAAGAAGATGTATCAAGTTTTCAAAAATTTCAAAGTTGAAAAATCAGTCAAAAATCGAAATAATGCCGTTCGCTAGTTGTAAAAATCGGTCTATAGCGACTGAAATGTCGAAGATTTCTTCAAAAATTCGCTCATGGGGTCATGCTGCATGACTGGTTTATCGATATACTTGGAATTTGAGCCAAACTTTTCTCAATAAATCATGCAGTGTGATTTGGAATTTTCGGACACAGATTCGTTATAATTGACATGGATATGTCTTTGCTCTGGGGGGTCAACCAAAAATTTCCGTGACGCAAAATTTGTGTCACAATTTCAGTGTTTTTCACGTACAACCCAGCCGTTGCTAGGGGAATGGAACTTCCGCAGTTTTCATCGCACAGAAATCGTTCGCCCCTCGTTGGAAAGCGCTTGATTTATGTGATAAATGTTCACATCTCAAGCTACCAATTTCCCCCTCCTTACGTACCTGGCTACATTCCTAAACTAAGTTGATTGGACTATAAACAATTTTAATAAGCCGGTTACAATAGCATTAGTTAGCAATAGCATCATTTATTCCTCTCCATAGGAAACATTTTCATCCTCTTGACAACAGTCGACTGTTAACAACAACTCATTGTAGTGGCTTCTCTCCATTTTCAACATTTCTATAAGTAAACCGTTGTTTTGTTGGAATTAGTCGGGATGCGGCCCAGGGATTTGTTTAAAGTTAAAGGATTTGTTTACAACTCTAAAGGACAACCGTTATGAAATCCCCAATCAAAGACATATCCATGTAACATGGTATCTGCTTGTAAAGCAGATAGTGGAACTCGTTTACGAGTTGTTTAGTTAGTTTAGTCTAGCTTGTGCCTACCAATTTAGTTTTTGAGTTGAGATCACAATGTGAGTTCCATTCAGGAAAAAAGGTAATTGTTTTCTGACGTGCGGGAGGTAGATCCGTTATCCTAGTGACGCTCATCGATCAGATGACTGAGACCTCAAGTAATCTGAAGGTATAGGTACTCACCAGATCCATCTCGAGTCCATTGCCATCTGATAAAAAAAAGCTCAAACGTGATCGCTTGAGCCACGTGAAACGGCATAATCGAGCGACTAGGTTGGGAGAGGGAGGGCTAACTAATTTTGTGGGCCACGAGGAGTTTTCGCGATGTACAACGACCTGAGGGTTCTCTTACACAACAAGGCTACTCGATCTGAAATTATCTTCTTGGTAGCATTGGACCGGCATGCACTGCTATGATAACGCACTCAAGAAGCGTAGAGAAGAAGAACACTTTTTAAAGTTTCCTATCAATGCATTAATTGATGTGAAAATCAATAGGAAATTTAAAGAAAATTTTCCAGAATATGATGAAAACGAGAAACGAACACAACTTGCGTACGTGCCCAATACCTCGGGAGGCATTTTCATGTTTCGGTAACCACATTCGCCTTCATTATTGTACCGAGTTTATGGTTCATAATAACTATGTGTGTAGCCTGGCTGCTGTTATTTTCAGAGCGGTTTAGACAGCGTAAGATTTTAGCGTAAATTGAGATCTTTCATAAGTCTGACTAACGATTTTTGCACGTTGTACGTAAGAAAATTAAGCTATTGCTCTCGCCTCAAAATTTGTAGAATGTGAATTTTTGAAAAAATGTTATGCAGAAATCCGTTTCAGGCTATTCTGAATCATATTCTGAAGTTTAACGCATTTTTTAATGTATGTATGTATATATTTATATGTCATTCCAGACGATAACTGTCCGTAGAATTGTGCTAGAAACTTCAAACAAATTTTAAAATGTTTAGGACACACAACGAAAGTTCAAGTTCGTTGGCTAGCATGATCGGATTACATCTTCGGGTTGAAATTTTCAAAAATGTAGTCAACAATTTCAAAATAGCCTGTTTTTTGCGATATGTTGTGCGAAATAATTTTTTCAGCATATGTGGTATATTCGGAATCAGCGTAAATTTTCCTATAAGAATATGTAGGTATCAAGTTTTCAAAATTTCAAAGTTGAAAAATCTGTCAACAATTGAAATAATGCCGTTAGCTAGTTGTAAAAATCGGTAATATTTGCATGAAACATTTGCATGAAACATCTTCAAAAATTCGCTCATGGGGTCATGCTGCATGACTGGACTTTTTTTTTCTTTTTTTTTTTCGTGGAAATAGACAACTTCCGTTTTTGCTTTGCTGCTAATTACCAAAAATCAATACAAATTATAATTTCGAACCAGCTTTTAAGCAATTCTATGATAAATTGTAATGCTTTTGTAGAGGGTTAAAATGATTTTTTAAAGAGTTTAAATTATTTTGAAGAAGGTTAAAATTGTTTTGTAAAGGTTTTAAATTATTTTGTAAAGTGTTGAAATAAATTTGTAAATGCTATAGGTAGGTATATCAGAGGTCTGCGTAAAAGTGCTATCCAATTCAGAAACGATTTGACCGAACGATTTCACCTATGTGAAACGATTCGGAGCGCTTTGTGAATATCATAAGCGTTATTGATGAACCACACCTTACTTCCTAATCAGCGAAGTAAATACGTTCCTCTCGTTGTAAGCACGCCAACATTTTCAGACTAGCCCTTTTGAAGCCGGTCCCGCGGCACTCGAAGGACTTGAAAGTGAGGCCCCTAACGCCCCTATTGACGTGGGTGCGCGCAATTCACTCTTCGTTTTTACCGTTTAACCTCCACTCGGCAAAGGGCTCAACTAAATGCCCGGTACTAATCATCAAGCCGCCATCCCCTTTACGGCCCCCCGTCACGGGCCTCACGGAAAAAATAAATCATATGCGTATTCTAAGAACTGCACTCGGCTGTATGTGCCCATCCCTAAGCCAGACTTGCACTTAACGTCCCGCGTTCTTTACTTCTTCGCCGATCCTTATTCCTTCTCAACTTTAAGATCCCTCCCTTTTTCTATATATGTACACCGACCTAATCACTGGGAAATTGTATGTACCTACAAGTAGATATATCGTTTGGATATCGGTAGAGCGATATACACAATTTTAAAGTCCTCGGGGTTCCAGAAGTTATGGTGGTTTCGAACGAGGCTCAACGAAATTACAACGTTGAACTTTCATAGTTATAAACCCTAGCAACACATAGTTTCAATACCTCATGAGTAAAATGGTTGTCATTATTCATTTTGAGTAGGTTTCAACACGAATCCGGTACTACAGATTCCGCTACGAATTAGGAAGGTAGTACTATTTTCAGCAGATTTCAGTTTTAGCGAATTTTTGAAGAAAATTAAGCTATTGCTCTTCCCTCAAAATTTGTAGAATGTGAATGTTTAAAAATGTTTTATGCAGAAATCCGTTTCAGGCTATTCTGAATCATATTCTGAAGTTTAACGCTTTTTAGCGAATTTTCTTAGAAAATAAAGCTATTGCAATGGCTCCAAAAATTTTAAAATAAAAATTTTCTTCATCGAAATCTGTTTTGAGGCATTCTGAAATGATTCCTGGATTCTAACGCTTTTATATATATATATATATATATGTGTATATATATATATATATATATATATATATATATATATATATATATATAAGGGTCATTCTCATTTCATTTGCCGCTTTGGGTCGTTTGAGAACCTCAAAAATGTGAAATATGAAAGTGCTCGAAAATGAGGTTAGATCGGCAAATACTACCCATTGTAAATTGCAGATTTGTGTTCTATAGATGAACAGTGAGTTTTTCATTGATGTTGTATTTTATATATTTTTTACCCATACTTGGTCACACTCCTGAGAGGTAACACTCATGAGAATTTTCAGTAAAAATGGCGTCACACAGGATGATGAAGTGGCCAAACTCGGGGATGGCTACTGTTTGAAACCTGTCACCAAGCAGTGTGGTTCTTGATATCGGATTATTTTGTTTAAGCACTAAAAACACTCGTAATTAGTGTAACACTCATGATTATAAATAAAAATACTACCCATGTTTTTAGGCTTCTTTCGCTGTAAAAACTGCTGCAACTCCAAGCACTCCACTGCAGTCTCACATCTTCAACTGGACAATATAACCTTCACATCTGACTGTTTCCCGCCATTTCCCATCGGCTTTCTTGATAGCAAAAGTGATAACACTCCTGAGGTCCCATTGAGATGAGATATGGGGGACAGACTGAAAAACTAGTTTTTCACGGGTTGGGAAAAATCTTAAAAATGTAAAACCTTACTCTAAATAAAGAGGAACCAACCTACTGCAGCTAGTAACCCTGGCCAGTTCTAGATTGTCATTTTTTCCAAACTACCTAACTTCTACTTACATGTTAAGTAGGAGGGGACAGTAACACTCATGAGTTTCCAGGATTTCAAGGTTTTTCGTCGACACTGTGTATTGGTTGAAGGGGATTTTGGGCAGTCAAATTATTCCTTCGTTGATCTCCCAACTTATACTACCCTTTTCTCCCCCAAAATCGCTAGTGTTGGTCAAGAATTGTGAGAATTCGTCGTCGGGGACATGAAAGCGGCAAATGAAATGAGAATGACCCATATATATATATATATATATATATATATATATATATATATATATATATATGTCATTCCAGACGATAACTCTCGATAGAATTGAAGAACTTCGTTCTTTCGCCAAAAAATCAAGCATTTCAAAAGAAAGGATGAGTTTGTTGGACAACACTTTTTGAGCACTTTAAATTGGTCAAATTTCAAAAAATGTACTTAAAAAATCACTAAAAAAGGGAAAAACCGCTAAAAATTAACAAATTTCTATTTTTTAGCAGAATGCTATTCGAAAAAAATTAATCGAACATGAACTAGGACATTTAAAATTTTAAGCACAAATTTATGCTGAAAAATGTACTTAAATTTCATTAAAATAAGCTACAAATCGATAGGAACACTTGTAAAAATCCACAAAATCGTTTGTTCATTGGAATATTACTGACAAAAAGTTAATTTGCTATAAAATGTATAATAACATTTTTATTTGTCTCCAAAGTGCTCAAATTTCAACTGAATTTAACATAAATGTAATACGACCATTAATGAAAATTCGCTCATACGATCATGCTGCATGACTGGAACTTTTTAATGTATGTATGTATGTATGTATATATGTATGTGTCATTCCAGACGATAACTGTCCGTAGAATTGTGCTAGAAACTTCAAACAAATTTTAAAATATTAAGGACACAAAACGAAAGTTCAAGTTCGTTGGCCAGCATGATCGGATTACATCTTCGGGTTGAATTTTTCAAAAATGTAGTCAAAAATTTCAAAATAGCCTGTATATTGCGATTTGTTGTGCGAAATAATTTTTCCAGCATACTAATATGTGGTATATTCGGAATCAGCATAAAATTTCCTATAAGAATATGTATCAAGTTTTCAAAAATTTCAAAGTTGAAAAACCAGTCAAAAATGGGAATAATGCCGTTCGCTAGTTGTAAAAATCTGTTATATCTGCATGAAATATTGTCCAAATTCAGATTGAACTACTCTTATGGAATAAGAGCGACTGAATGTCGAAGATTTCTTCAAAAATTCCCTCATGGGGTCATGTTGCATGACTGGACTTTTTTTTTTTTTGTGAGTTGAAAATTGTGTTTGCCTTCCAAAATCAAAATGCCTCTTACTTTTTTTGGTCTGGCTGTCTGTGTGTATGTGTCAATTCCTTCTCACCTCCCAAACTATACTGTTGTAGTCCGATTTCGATAACAATTTTTGCGATTGTGCGGGTTAGTTTCCAGATAGCCTGCTAGAAAGTTTTAAGCCGTCGAATCATGGTAGCGTGAATTGAGTTGAGCACAAACGTGAATTTCGTACATTTTCTGAAATTTGATCAATTTAATATTCTCAAAAATTGTTGGACAACAAACTCATCCTTTTGTTTGGAAAGCTTGAATTTTTTGGGCCAAGAACGGAAAATTTATCTCAATAGTTGCAGCATTTTGATGTAAAATCGGATATTTCAGCTCAACTTAGAGATATATGTATTCATATATAAAGTGTTAAGCTGCAGGACTTGATTTAGGATGCCTTAAGACGGTTTTCCTCTAAGTCATTAGGTGTGGATTTTTTTTTTTTTTTTTTTTTTTAAATTTATAGAGCCAATAAAATAATTTAATTATTTTTCAAAAATCTAACGTTCGGAAATAGTTAATTTTGCCATTGAATAAAATAGTTACATCTTACGAATAATAAATTCAACTAAATTTCCAATGGTGAAACAAAACCCTGCTCCTCTCCACGCACCTAGTTACTTATCGACTGATATTTTCAGTATGAGCTTGTTCATTCCATCATTCTGTTAATATCAACAGTATTGGAAGGTAGCTGTTGAATTTGAAAGCAAGGGTTATATCTATACTCCATTTGTTAAATCAGTTTATTCACTTTATAAGCCATGGGGTTAGCTAGACCAAGGACGAAATGAATTTAGCGACGCCCTATTTTTGTGCCATTTTTAAACCAATATTTTAGGGTCCAGTTTATTCAAAATCAGTGAACTGGAATATCAAGTAGGAAAACGCCTGTACTACTACTTGAAGCTACGTCAATGAAATCTATGGGGCACTTCAGTTTTATTATTCTGCAAAATTAAATTAATTTGAATGGACCTGATATATTATATACAAAAATTGAGATGGTCTATTGCAATGTCTGTAATTATTTTAATACAATTAAAATGAATAAATACGTTTTATGAATTTTGCAATGTTTTCGAAGATGTAGCACGTTATATCAAGCAAAATTCGAAAAACACTCGGACGTTCTCTGTTCGATGCTTTTCCCTGAAAAAACCCCAAACTGCATAAAAATAACCCAAACTGTTTTTCCTCAAATCCCTTCTGCCTTCCCTTGCGACTTGTATTTTTAAACCAAATCTTACTGTGTGGGATTGTACTATTTTGAAGAAGGCTTTTTAAATCTATACAATTGTCAGACAGCTATATATACTGTTATCAGATTTGGAATTGTTGGTGAATTCAAAAATAGTTAAACAAATTGAACCGCGATAGAACTGATGGTACTGTTCATCTGGCCGAATTGTTTCGAAGTCTGGACTAAGTACATAATATAGAAGCTCTTTAGCTCCTCTGTTTCTGTAACTAACCCTAATTAACTTTCCATAATCGTTTTGCAGGTGCCGTTTCTGGAAGTTCACGTCTCGGATGCTCGAAAACACAGAACCAAACGAACCATCGGTCTGAACTGCGACGACAACATGGATGAAAAACGTTGCTGCCGCTATCCCCTGACCGTCGATTTCGAAGACTTTGGCTGGGACTGGATCATCGCCCCCAAGAAATACGAAGCCAACTACTGCTCAGGGGAGTGCCCCTACGTTTTCCTACAGAAGTACCCTCACACGCACATCGTGAGCATGGCCAGCCCTGCAGGCTCTCCTGGACCCTGTTGCGCCCCAAGGAAAATGTCATCCATTTCCATGCTCTACTTCGACCAGGAGCTCAACATCATATACGGTCTTCTCCCAGGCATGGTGGTCGACAGGTGCGGATGTTCCTAGTCCGTGACCAATCGTGCACCGTCACCATCCCATACCTCCGAAAGCTACTTAACTGTCCTTCCCTCCGACATGCAAAACACCACTGATGGGACCCCTTCCTAGAGATTTCCCACGGAGGAAAAACCAAAAAGTACAACTTGTTAAAACAAAAGTTACAACCACATATACCTCACTTCAAACGAATTATTTTGTCCCTCCCTCTCATTCACCGATGCTAAATTATATTTCTCGGATTGATTTACTGCAAGGTTAAAATTTAAAATTATGGTAAATAGTCCACTGGAGTCGGTCATAAGTTCATAATTAGGTTAACGATTAATAGGTACAAAAATAAAGATCATCATTACATAAAATTAGTTAAAAATTATGATGTTTTCAGTCGATGTGACACAACCATTCAACTAAAACTGTTTGCCAAGATTCTATAAGATGATGCGATTATTAGGAACGATAAGTTCTGAGCTACTAAATGTCCTAAAACATGTAAGTTATATTTGGCTTCATTCGAAAAAGTGTGTTCTAGTTTTGAGCCAGTGTTCTATTCGATAGCCACATTCCCTAGGAGCCGCCTCTGTTTCACTGAAAAATGGTAGAAATAGGTAACTCTACGAGAATGCCATTACATGTCCACCAAGCCTTAAAAACAAGGCCCGTTTTTCAAGCAATATCTCTAAATATGCTTGAAAATACAATACAAACTCAGTTATGGTAGCTGGGTATGTTTTGTCGCTGCAGTACAAGATGACAGTGATATGGTTATCGCTACTCCAGACAATTTCCACTATTTTCAGTGAACTTTGCTTGCTTCTACGTCCCTCCGGGTTACTCTTGACGTAATTCTTTGAGTTCACCAGGACTTGATCCTCAGTGACGTACTAGTTGCTTCATTTGCTTCACCAGAGATCAGAAGCCATGACAGTAATCTGCTGGTTAATTGTACCATTAAACAATTGTTTTATAAAGCAAGGTGACTTCAATTCGTACGTCACTTGGACGGTTACACAATCCAATAATTCTATGCGTCCTGAACCATTCTGGTATTAAATAATCGAATTATACGCTCAAAATATAAAAACTCAAATCAAAGAAACACACAACAAAAAAAAAAACCTCCAAATACATTTTGTGCCACTTCTAAAACTACCATGAAATGATCAACAGCGATTTTTTTTCATAGTGCACTTCAAGAATGCGGTATCCAATACAGGAAAGAATAAAAAACACCCCTCATTTTATAACAATAGCTACTTAATAAGTTACAGTCGCCACTACGTTATTCATCCTACCAGAAGTTCAAGTTTCATGTTAATACCCACCTAGAAAAATCAACGTAATTCAACTAGGTACATATTGACAGGCAAAAAATAAACATTATTTTGACGGTGTATGCGAGTTTTGATGATGTGGTCCTCTTTAGGCATTTCTTCACGCTCATTTTCCGGAAAATTGGGAAACTGCCAAACGTTTCATTATTTATCCGTTTATTTATATTCCATTTTTCCTATTAACTTATTCTTTCTTACCATTTTATTCATTTTTTCTTGTTACCTTTTTTTGTTTTATTTTTTTAATTAATTTATTTTTATTTATTTTTTTAAATTCGCAACGGCAAAGAACTACATGTTTGAAACTGAAGAAGTATAGTTTCTTTGACTGATTTCGATGCGATCGGAATAGTAGTGTAAATGTAAGAAAAGTCGTTGAAATTGTGTTTCCTCACCTCCCTTAAAAGTGGCTAACTAATGTATTATACCTGTGTAAGGTTGAGCAACCCACTTCTTAGCGATTACTTACAATATCGGTGCACCTCAAGGCTTCAACAGGTTGGTGCATCTTCACCAATCTTGTGTCAGCTCCACAAATGAACAACAAAATAAGTCCAAACGTTTCCAAACCGTTTCCAGAAAATCTTCATACAGGTGAAGCGTTAAAATCATTTGTGATGTAGGTATTTACAAGATATTCAATTTTCATAGCCGTAGTGCTGAATTGACAACGGGAGTAGGCCGGATCGAATCGCGACCGCTGAGAACCTGGCGGTGTGTCCAAATAATCTGAATTTTTACTTTTCCGAATTTACTTGATGTTCTGCAATTTTGAGATGCGAGCTTGTGAGCATCCATACCACTAAACTATACACATTTACTCATCTATATTGGACCAAACCTACCTCCTTACAGCCAGGTTTGTTACGATTGTAATTCCAATCCGGGCCGCCCCCATTGTCTTGTGTAGTGCAGTAAAACAATAAATCCAACAACTTTTGAATGCGTTCTAAGATTTTGAAATTTAAATAGAGTGATTACCAGGTAAAATCGATTGATGATTACGACAGTAATCTTTCACTGTCATGATTTTAAGGGAGCCAAATTAGTTTTTAATGAAAATTAATGAAACCTGAGAAATGTAGAGGTATTGTAAGTAACCCAATTACCGCCTAATCATCCATTTGTTGATTCCTCCTTGGTCCCAGTTTATATCTAGAGCGTAAATGGTGTTTGGAGACTTCGTTGGAAAGTTTCATTTGTAATAAAATTCTTAAGAATTGTGATAATGTGTGGTTTTTTGTGAGTAGAAGTTAGGATTTAGGCATTTTATGTGCTACTTATCTCTTCTCCCTTTGATTTTGTCATTTAATTTTTGCAGTAAGAAAAGTACAACACAAAAGTTTGGAAATAATACTCTAAGTAATGTAAAGAAAATATTTTGTGATTTTTATACTTACTGATCAAAATAGTGATAAATGTTTTACCTATTATTTAAGCATTTCAAGAAGTGATAAATTTTCATAAATGATTAGTATTAAAAATTATTATTAGTGTGATAAAATTGTAAAAATATATTTTTTAATTCGTATTTAAATTTTAGTGATTCTTTTAGAGTGTTTTTGGACAATTCCTAGCGTTTTGTTTCCATAAAAACATTTTTGAATATTCGGAGAAAATGTTATAAGATGAACAAATTTGCCTTCAATTTGCCTTGTACGTTGTCATGAAATAAAGTACAATTTGAAAAAAATAACAACATATTTATACGTACTTCGGGGTTTTCATTTTTGTTTATTTAGATCGTAATTATATAGCTGTATATTCATCATAGAACAGTTAACACTACATTGTTTTCGGTTATAATCATGCTTCATCAATATGAGCTCTTTTGTGTTGAGAATTAATATATTCGCATGAAATTGTACTCTTGTTTACTGTTTTGTACTTTTGTTAATGTAGAATATGAAGAAAAAAAACCACTAATGAAACACGATTTTTTCATGTGGAAAACCAAGGGATTCAAAATGGATTAAGCTAATGTGTGTATAAGAAGACAAGTTACGGACGATCAATAGTGTTTGACTTCGTTTGTGCGGGTACGTTGGTAAATCGAAATTGACAGCGAAGCAGTGATTTGTATCTAGAGTTTAGTTCAAGTTTAGATTGGTCACCAATTTTGATGAAAGCTTGTGAAATATAATTGTCTCAAATGGAAGCAGGATTTTGAATTTTCCCCACTTTCAGATATCAATAATTTCATCACATCGGCTGGAATAGATTTCGGATTCAGCCGGCTTTCGGATTACTCGACGCAATCTATACTGTTTATAAGAATGAAACTCCGTCTGTTTGTCTGTTTGTTTGTTTGTCTGTAGTGTCTATGCACGGCCAAACGGCTGAGTGGTGGGAGTCTACGAGTGGTGGGATCTTCTTGGGAGTTTCCGATAGGGTGTATAAGCGAATTTAAAATTTTCTAATCCCACCCGAACCATGGGCTGTATGGCTTGAGGGGGGTCGAAGCAAGTTTTAATGTGCGCTTTTTCGACTTCCCCGCTTCCCCTACCCCTCTAAACGGCCGTCGAAAATTCCGGTTTCGTGAGTTTTTCTACAAGGAAGACGATGGCGCGATCGGATCGCAAAAAAAGTATCGGGAAATGCGTCAAAAAAATTAAAGAGTAGGGACTCGTTTTCTCGAAACTTCCGACGAAAAACTTGGTTTTTTCTGATTAAAATATATCCCATAAAGGTACGTTTTTCGGGACGGTTTTTGCGGGCGAAATACAGCTTTGGGTCCACCGAACCTGAATCCGAAATCGAATATCGAAAAAAGTGACGGGAAGTTGGTCAAAATGCGAGGGTAAGGGAGGCGGAGCGATTAAAATGACAAGTTAATCGAGCCCGCCGCCGTTTCATAATGTTGCGAGCAGGCCTATGCACGCGCGCGTTGGAGGATGGAACTTTTCCGTTCGACATTTCAACAGAATAAATACGGGTTTTTTCCTACACATATATGTATACAGCAATACCTTGCAAGCGAAGCGAGCAACATCCCCAAATAAACTTTTTCGTGGTTCCACGTAGTTTTATACGATTTAATTTGTTTGTAAGAATTTCGAACAGAAATAAACGTCCGCCAAGTTGGTTTCGCAGTATAACTTCCTCAAGCGAGTGAAACGAGCAGCATCCCCTACAGAAGTTAAACCTACCCTTAGAGATCTACCGTTTGCGAGCAAAGCGAGCAACATCCCCTACGCACGTTAAACCTACCCTTAGGGACATACCGTTTGTGAGCGAAGCGAGCAACATTCCCTACATGCCATACTATGCGAGTGAAGCGAGCAACATTTCCTACATGCCACACTTTGTGAGCGAAGCGAGCAATTTAATGGGGGGTCCGAGGGGCTTGCCCCCCGGCAGGACGTGGAGGCGAGCGAAGCGAGCCGGAGCGGCTAGTTTGTCATATTTCCAAGGTGTAACTACGTACCTACCAACGTTTCCTGGGTACATGATTGCTAATGGTCATTGAATATTTGAGCCTCTCCAAGGTGATAATATGGGCTATCGTGGATTCGAGCCTCCCGAAAAACCCAACTTGCCAGGTAGTGGTGGGTTCCGATTGATTCTGAAATTTCTGTGAGTGGTGCATACCTATTTCATGCCACTGGAGAAAATTAGTTTTCTTCCCATGACCATTAACCTTGTGTTACACTAGTAAGAAATGCAAACTGGAAGTTGGCTAAATATTTATATTAATATAGAAACAACTGCTCTTAATTTATAAACGATTTTGGGTCTTCCCTCGATGTCCTGTTAACCAACCAGTAAGTGTCTATCTTGAGGTGGTTGCTGATATGATTTCTCGATCAAGAAAGATGCATATTTCGAATACTTATGTTGCGTAGACAATTCGTTAGAAGCCCAGGCTAAGAATGCATGAATAATTGCCAATATTGACATGGATATGTCTTTTGGCTGGGGGTCAAGGAATTTTTCGCGACACTTTTTTTCCCGACCGGCACTTTTCTATTGATTTTTACGTACAACCAATGCGTTACTAGCGAAATGTAACTCCCTTAGTTTTCATGGCAGGAAAATCGTTCGCCACTTTTTGGAATGCTCTAATTTTATCATAACATCTCATGATCCCTAAGCCATTGTTGGGTCAAGGAAAGCTGATTTATTACGCTAAGTTATAAATTTTCTCCACACGAAATCCAACGCTCCGGCACTTTAGATTATTATTAACTCGAAAAGTGAAGGCTTGGTAGAATTTCTATTGATTTTTCACGTACAACCAATGAGTTACTAGGGAAGAGTAACTCCCATAGTTTTCATAGTAGGAAAATCGTTCGCCACTTTTTGGAATGCTCTCATTTTATCATAACATCTCATGACCTCTAAGCCATTGTAGTGTCAAGGAATGGTGATTTATTACTCTAAGTTATAAACTAATATTGTTTTGTAACCATAATGGAATGATCTTGTGAAAAGAAGGCACTACATGGTTGGTATATAATTGAGTAGTAGGTACCTACTGGTAAGCAGTAGGTACTAGACATATCCATGATCTTTTGTTCTTCCCATCAAGGGAGAAATTATAATTTTACTTTTTCCACGTTCTCCCCATCGGCCTCAATCTCAATCAGGTCTTCTTTTGACATGGATATGTCTTTTGGATGGGGGTCAAGGAATTTTTCGCGACACTTTTTTTTCCCGACAGACACTTTTTTTCCCGACCGGCACATTTTCTATTGATTTTCACGTACAACCAAGGCGTTACTAGGGAAGAGTAACACCAATAGTTTTCATAGTAGGAAAATCGTTCGCCACTTTTTGGAATGCTCTCATTTTACCACGACATTTCATGACCTCTAAGCCATTGTAGTGTCAAGGAATGCTGATTTATTACTCTAAGTTAAAAACTAATATTGTTTTGTAACCATAATGGAATAATCTTGTGAAAAGAAGGCACTACGTGGTTGGTATACAATTGAGTAGTAGGTACCAACTGGTAAACAGTAGGTACTAGACATATCCATGATCTTTTGTTTTTCCCATCATGGGAGAAATTACAATGCTTGATTTGAAGATAATTTTAATTGAATTTCATCCCAGAAAACGGATTTCTAGTAGTTATTGGACAGTTACCCCCGCGGTTATTGGACGCCTTTTGCCCAGTTATTGGACACACAGAAATCCACCATAATATGTGACTAATACCTATACTTAATCTCTCATTAAAAAATATGGATTACCAAAAAGTGTGAAATGATAATACTAAGGTTTCTGGTTATATTTTCGCAGATGAGTTTGAGTTTTCGACCAATCCTCATCTATTCCAAATGCCGCCAATAAGTGATCGTAAACGGTCTTAATTTTTCTAACAGCAAGAAAGAACGGAAACACATTTTGGCCGTCAAATTTCCTCCTACCGAGGCGGGTCTGTACCCAAACTCAAATTTCAAGTTTTCGAATTCGAAAACTATGCTGAAAGATCCAGATTATTTTATAGGAGAAGTCCGTGGTTGATTGCTTCATATATAGCATTTCCCAATTGAGTTAAACTTTTTCCATTTAGGTTTAGTCCTTTTCCATTTAGGTTTAGTCCTTTTCCATTTAGGTTTAGTCCTTTTTCATTTTGGTTTAAACCTTTTCCATTTAGGTTTAGACCTTTTCCATTTAGATTTAAACCTTTTCCATTTAGATTAAACCATTTCCACTTAGATTTAAACCTTTTCCATTTGGATTTAAACCTTTTCCATTTGGATTTAAACTCCATCAAAACGTCAGTAGTTAGCCCCATCATAGTAAGTAAGTGCCTATCTACTAAAATTTCATTAGGCTAGAAGTAAAAAAAAAAGGAAATGGATAGTTTTAACTTAATTTATAACTTCCGTTCATGAAAAATTCAAGGTGTTCAAAAAACATTTGTTCATTATTATATTATATTACATTTCTGTGCATAAAAAAAACTTGCATGATTTAATTTTCAAGTTGTGGCATAATAACGTCGGGTTAGAGGTAAAAGTACCGAAGAGGTAAATTCATATTGTGCAAAAATCAAATTAAAATTTCAAAAGTTAGTTTGGTAAATATGATTATTTTCTTAGGTTGGATACATAGTTTGATGATATTGATCACCAATAATAACAACAGTTAAATAATCATAATATTCTCCATTTGATTTTCCCACGTGTTGAATTTGTGACTTGGGTACTTTTACCTCTAACTCCACGATAATTTCCTGAGTTTAAATCCAAATGGAAAAGGTTTAAATCCAAATGGAAAAGGTTTAAATCTAAGTGGAAATGGTTTAATCTAAATGGAAAAGGTTTAAATCTAAATGGAAAAGGTCTAAACCTAAATGGAAAAGGTTTAAACCAAAATGAAAAAGGACTAAACCTAAATGGAAAAGGACTAAACCTAAATGGAAAAAGTTTAACTCAATTGGGAAATGCTATATCTCTCCATTATCTTCTTTCCTTGGCCTTTTCCTTATAATACGAATCATTGGTTTCTTAGATCGCTTCTATGGCAGGTCGATGAGTGAGTTTATTTTTGGAATACTTAGTCGGATTAATAAAAAAAAAGGGTAGTTTTATGAAACATGGAAACCATCATAAAATATAAAACAAAATCTTCATGAATTGGTGGTACAATTAGCGTCTCCCTTTCGTGCATTGTAATTGTAGTACTGTTGCATGTCAGTAACATAGAATATCCTCCATGATTTATTATTTTATTTATTTAAAACACGTGCTATCTCCAATTCGTTTTAGCGAATTTTTGAAGAAAATTAAGCTATTGCTCTCGCCTCAAAATTTGTAGAATGTGAATTTTTGAAAAAATTTTATGCAGAAGTCCGTTTCAGGCTATTCTGAATCATATTCTGAAGTTTAACGGATTTTTTAATGTATGTATGTATGTATATATGTATTTATATATGTATGTGTCATTCCAGACGATAACTGTCCGCAGAATTGTGCTAGAAACTTCAAACAAATTTTAAAATGTTGAGGACACAAAACGAAAGTTCAAGTTCGTTGGCCAGCATGATCAGATTACATCTTCGGGTTGAAATTTTCAAAAATTTCAAAATAGCCTGTTTTTTGCGATTTGCTGTGCGAAATAATTTTTTCAGCATCCTAACATGCGGTATTTTCGGAATCAGCGTAAAATTTCCTATAAGAATATGTATCAAGTTTTCAAAAATTTCAAAGTTGAAAAATCAGTCGAAAATCGAAATAATGCCGTTCGCTAGTTGTAAAAATCGGTAATATTTGCATGAAACATTTGCATGAAACATCTTCAAAAATTCGCTCATGGGGTCGTGCTGCATGACTGGACTTTTTATCAAGTAGGGTCCCTCAAACTTATCCGCAAACGTCCCTGTAGGTCCTTCTATTTTACTGGTGATTGGGCATGATTTCACAAGAACCAAGTCATTAACATTGAATTGTGGAAACCGATCTTTCAAGGAATTTAACTTATTACATCGCTTTATTCCTTTGTCATGCATCAATTTCCTGATATTTTCTATGATAGAGGAATGCGTAATCACTGAAGGCTATTGTGTAATTAAAATCTTTCCAAATTGCCAATTCGAGGTTTTTCCAAAGTGAGCCTCATAAGGTGTTGCCTCGATCGAATAATGATACACTTTATTCAACTTTGCTTCAATTTTTTTTCCAAATATTTAAACCATTTATTATGAGCATCTTGTATAAGTATGTGGATCATATAACCAACCTCTTTGTTCACTCTCTAAAAAATTGGGATCGGGGATTGACTGGTGTTCTTTTATGTTCTATTTTTGATCTTTTTTAAAAATTCCACAAACATCTTTGACACAAATGCTATTCAATTATCTGATAACAAAAATGTTGGTTTACCTAACTCTTGAAAATAATACTCTAGTTTTAGCGAATTTTTGAAGAAAATTAAGCTATTGCTCTCGCCTCGAAATTTGTAGAATGTGAATTTTTGAAAATATTTTATGCAGAAATCCGTTTCAGGCTATTCTGAATCATATTCTGAAGTTTAACACATTTTTTTAATGTATGTATGTATATATGTATATACATAGCGATATCTGAGCTAAAAGGAGTGGCACCTAGTATCATCAAGGTCATTGCCGCGACCGTGTCATGGCCTCGGTGGTGGTGCGGGAAAAGCGCCACCGTGTTACTCGAGTTGGGCATCTCAGCGGGAGTGCTCCGTGGTATCACCACCCGCGTCCTGAGGGGTTCTTACTTGAACTGGTGGTCATTTTATAGGGGCACTTCCTTTCATCCCATTCTTCCTCCTCGTCCTGCAACTTCCCTTATCCCTAGAGCCGGCGTCGGGTAAACCTGGGCGTCCTCCCCATAGTTTTATTCTATTTGTTTATTTTTCAATTTAATGACGTGCCCCCTCCGTCTTTGAGGGAAGGTTTATATATTTAAAAAAAAAAAAAAAAAAGTATGTGTATGTATGTATGTGTCATTTCAGACGATAACTGTCCGTAGAATTGTGCTAGAAACTTCAAACATATTTTAAAATGTTAAGGACACAAAACGAAAGTTCAAATTCATTGGCCAGCATGATCGAATTACATCTTCGGGTTGAAATTTTCAAAAATGTACCTAGCCGAAAATTTCCAAACATCCTGTTTTTGCGATTTGTTGTGCGAAATAATTTTTTCAGCATACTAACATGTGGTATATTCGGAATCAGCGTAAAATTTCCTATAAGAATATGTATCGTTTTCAAAAATTTCGAAGTTGAAAAATCAGTCAAAAATTGAAATAATGGCGTTCGCTAGTTGTAAAAAGTCGGTAATATTTGCATGAAACATTGTCCAAATTCAGATTAAACTACTCTTATGGAAGTATCCCTGTATAACCAATCCTAGAACCATGCTGTTTGACACGTAGGTAGTAGGTGCTTGTTAAAAAAAAATGTAATCACAACTGATGAGTTTACTCTGTGAAATATTTTTAATAAGTTGATTCCATGTTTGTCTATCAAAATCATAAACTAAAATTTCTCTAAACGATCAATAGCGACTAAAATGTCGAAGATTTCTTAAAAAATTCGCTCATGGGGTCATGCTGCATGACTGGACTTTCTTGATACTTTGATTTGATGTGTAAAGGGTCACTGGATATAGCCTTACTAATTTTGAGAAGTTCTCAACTACAACGATTGTGTACTTTTAGCCAAATTTAGCTTCCGGCTAAAGCCCCCAATGGACAATAAAAACTATTTCTCCTGGTTCCTGAGGTAACATAGTGTAACAGCATGAACTTTGTAATTAACAAGTTTGTTACGTTGATACTGATCAGTTTCAGATCAACTTCTTGACCACCCTATTCAATTTTAGAAAGTAAAAGTTTTCCTTAACTAATCTAGAATTCTTTTCTGTACCCACGTGCCAATAAAATACATGGGCATAATTTACAAATAACTCAATCAGACCTTCGCGTAACCGAAATTCATTTTCAACAAATTTCATTTTTTACTATTAATTTTCAATATACCACCTTCCACTATATACTTTGACTCCTTACCTTCCGCAATTAATTTCATTTCTGTGCTGCAAAATACATCCTTCGAAATTTGCCTAACTTTGATAAAAACATGTTTTTTATAGGATCCTCATTTGTAAGAGGACAAACCAGAAAATGTTTGGCCCTACTTCTCCCTCAATTCCTTCAATGCTATATCTACTGATTGCGTCTGCTGCTCCGTTCTCAGACCCATTACAATATTCGATGGTAAGATTAAAAGACTGTAAGTAAAATATCCACCTCAATAATCTGCTAATAGGACTCTTACATTGAATAAAAAAACTTAAAGCCTTGTGATCCGATGCTACAATTATTTCGTCTCCGGCTGCACAGGTGTATTTCTTTTTAAGACACCACACAATGCCAATCAGTTTTGCATCCGTGATACTGAATGATAGTTCAGGATATTTGAGAGTTCAACTTGCAAAGAAAATTACTTTAGGTTGTCCGTTCTGATCCTTTTGAAATAACTGTCCTCCTATAGCAACAGCTGATGCGTCAGGTTGGACATAAAAAGGTTCATTGTAATCAGGAAACGCAAGAACTTCAGCCTTACTCAAAAACGTTTTTAATGATTTCAAAATTGATTTGGTGAATTTTCCATCTCTCGTCAGACCTAGCATTCGTTTAATGAATTCAGCATGTTCTTTCGAAACTTTTGAGTAAATATTTATAAATCCTAAAAATCCTCATAGTTTATTCTTATTTTTTGGATCCGGATGTAATACAGAAAGTTTTTCCTCCGACGTTTTTATCCCCTGGTTTAAAATCGTGTGCCCAACAAAATCTATGACAAAAAAATCCCTAAGACATTTGCATTTTGCCAAATTCACCGTCATTTTATTAATTTCGAAGTAATCAAATAATTCTTTCAGTGAGTTTAGATGATGCTCAAATGTTAGGCTGTAAATGAGTTTATCGTCTACATCGTGAAGGAATTTCTCTTTTAACACAGAATGTGTTTTTGTGATGTCCTACCGAAAAAAAATCGTCACAAAAAACCGACAGAAAAAACCGTTATGCGCCTTTTATAATGATTTTCACGTACAACCAAGCCGTTGGTAGGGAAATGGAACTTCCGCAATTTTAATCGCACAGAAATCGTTCACCATTCGTTGGAAAGCTCTCAATTTATATAGTATTTTTCTTGTAGTTACATATTTATTTATATAATATTTATAGGGTTTTAGACCAAATTAAATGTCTAACAATTATTTATTTTATTATTGCCAAATATTGTTATTATTCACGTGCAACCAAGCCGTTGGTAAGGAAATAGAATCATCGCAAAAACACATTCTGTGTTCCTATGATTTCATACAGAGTATGGAAAAAGAAATAAACCGGGGGGTGCAGGGGGGCGGAGCCCCCCGCCGAGGCGCAAAGCGCCGAGTTTTTGAATCAGATAACATCATATCCAGAGCCATCAGTAGAGCAGATGAACTCTATTGTAGTCAAAATGGTACAACCCTAAACTGAAAATTTTTTCCCAAGAACAAAAATGCTGTTAATGGTTTACTAACTTCATCCAGTTCAACTTGATGAAATCTAGGCTGTAGGTCAACAGTTGATAAAAAGGAAACGTGTTTCTGCATTGTTGCAACAACTCATCTAATGATTGTGGACTGACATAATCAGGCACCTTGTATTTAAATAATACGCACCCTGACAAAGTCGCATTTTTCATTTTTTCTTCGATACTAATATTCTATTTGAGGCGAGTAGTTTCAAAACCGGCTCAATCCATACTTGAAAATTTTTCAGGAAACACAAAAAACGTTTCCCTGTACAGCACTCTATTTTAACTACGTTAGTTCCATTTCATTGCTTAAACTGGAGGTCCTAGAGTGTTTTATCACAAATTTTGACTTTGAAAATAGTCTGGGTTCCTCAAAATTCAAAATCAATGTTTGGATTGAGCCGGTTTTGATGAAATTCGAGTAGTTTGACTTAGCTCTGTTGCCTTATTCCTAAGAGAATCCTCTAAAATTCTATTATTCATGTCGGAAATCACATTAAATCCTCATATGTCTTGGTTGGAACATCGTTATTTTTGTTTTGGTATTTATATGGTAAGAAACTTGTAGGTTGCAAAAAAGACGACTGCATAGCAGAATCCTATGTAGAAACTAGGCTTCTAGAAACATTTGAGAACATCTTTATATTACAAAACCCCGAAAAATTATAGAATATTGAGTAATTTAATATTAAACTGTAAAGAGCAAAAAAAAGCGTTTATAGCGGGAAAATGGGTGAAACTGTACACCAGAACAAATACACTGCCAAGGAAATGGCACATGAGCTTCCTCGTGACCTTCACAGTACGTCACCATTAAATTCCAGAAAACTAGAAACGACCGGTTCTGGGATCAGGGAATTAATAAGGTGGGAAATTGGAAGCTGAATGGTACATATAATAAATGAAATTAATAAGGAAAATTTTGATTTTAATATGGGACCATCCAGGATGTAGTCCGCATGTTCCCTGAAAATTTCGTCTAAATCGGATCAAAACTGAAGATGTTTTTAATTGATTTACTGGATTTCATTAATATTTTGATCTAAATTGATGATTAAAACATCCTTGGGGATATTTTTTGGCAACTTTGAGCATGATGGACCACCCGATTTGTTCATTTTCCAAACTTACCTTGTGTTGCTGGCCCACCCTGCTACCGCGCCGTTCATCCGCTAGAGCGCATTCAGAGCGTTCGGGCTCAAAGAGGATGGCCCGTGCATTCACGCTTGTACGTAAAGAAACAGGCTTGCCGTCTGGGAGGCTACTGCCTCTGCTAATTGTTACACCATGAAATGCCACAAAAATTAGAAACGACCTTTCCGGGCATGCGCAGAGCGTACCGCTAATGCAATTATGATGATTGTCTTATGGGACCTCAAGGGACCTTGCCCACATCATCCCTGAAAATCTGACCGAAATCCGTTCAACATTGACCGAGTTATGACCGTCACAAGTATTCACGTTAGCGCCTGCGCAGAAGCTACCGTTGATTCGATCATGATGAAGTTGATAGGGGACCATTTAGAGCTTAACCCGCACGATCCCTGAAAATTTGGTTAAAATCGGATCAAAATTGTGGAAGTTATGGCTGTTACAAGGAAATGTGGACGGACAGACAGACACGGAACCAAATTTGTTCAGGAGGCTCTGAAACGCAAAATGCGAGTGGAAATTTTGATTTTGGAGCAAAAAAAATTTTTTTCATTTCGAAAGTGAAAACAAAGCTTCCGCTGCCTTGCAGTCTCGGAAGCAAAACGTCCAACGCCGAAGGCAGGCGCGCTCCTAGCGGCTCAACTGAGAAGCATGGATTGAGCCAGTTCGGACGCGAAACCACCACTTCAGTGGGGTTTTTCTATTGGATTGAACCAGATTTGGTCCGTGAGACTTCTCAGGGTGATAGAGTGCATCATGAACTTGAAGAAATTGGAAAAAAGTGCATTTCGAAAAAATATGGATTGAGCTGGTTTTAACTACTCGCCTATTTACTTACGCTTATTTAATGACTGTTTGATTTTTCTAGGATTTTTTGTTTCTCTAGTTTTTTCGTTCTGCTTTGGCTGTTGTATGTATGCAAGTTGTTCACACTTAAGATTGTTATCCTCCCAGAAAATGCTGGTTAGGGGTCATGAAACCATTGCTCCCGCAATTTCAACCTCAACTACAGTGATGCAGGCAGTTGGTGCTTTGAAAAAGTCATTGCCACCGTAGCCTGGGGCTCCCTCTGCCAGTGGTACCGTTTACTGAAGATGGTGCCATACAGCGCCTATTCATCAAGATCAGAATGGTCGCTAGCCTAACAGGAAGAATATGTCCATGCGCCTACCGCTTTGTCCCACAGCTCCATTAATGTGAGTGCGTGTGGACGGGATACGGTACCCGATTCGGTACCAGTTTAGATTCCCTAAAGATTCCTAAGGTTTTGATTAGAAACAAGCCCGCATAATGTGCTACCACTTTATCTTGCGAAGAGGATTCAAAGAGGGTAGCGAGTGTCCTCAATGAATGCCATGTGGTGCCACAGGATTCTTCTGGGTGCTGGCTCCCTGACGCTGCACGCCTTCCATACCTCCTGTAAGAGTAGGTATTACTCCTAGCCAGCGAACAGATGACAAGAACTTATTCCTAACCTATACTTAGTTGAATAGTATCCACCACGGTTAGTTTACTAGACGGTAGAGCTCGTTCACTCTAAGGAGGCGCGTTTCTCCGAGAGGGGCTCTGAACAGCAGGTCTGCGCAGTGGGACCCTTCCCCCAAACAACGTCCAGTCCTACCCTGCCTGACATGAACCCCTCCCGTTCTTTTCCCTCCCTCGCCAACATTATCCGTCCTCTTCCCTCCCGCTCACCATAAGTCCTGCTTTGTCTTTTCTGCGGAGTAGGCTACCAGGTAATAGGGTGGTAAGAGAGGGGATGTGAAAACTTCAGTCTAGCTGCGCGAACTTTTGCCGGACGGTTTGGAGAAACGCGCCTCCTTACAGTGAAAGACACTGTCAATCTGAAGGCGCTTTGGGAAAACCCAAGGAGCGCCACGTCACTGGTCCCCTCTGCTACCTTTCACGCGCCCTGTGCATTGCACTTACACCCTCATTCACGTTTCTAGTTTTGTTGGTGACTGAAGTTTTTAAAAATGGTTTGCTGTGCCATAGCGACTTGTTTGAACAAAGATGGTGAGAAAAATCCTGGACTCCATTTTCACCGGTTTCCGAGGGATAAGGAGACGAGATCTAAGTGGATTGTGGCGTGTAAGCGTGCAGACTCTTTCAAGATAGACAAAGCTCGGGTATGTTCTACTCATTTTGATCAGAGTGACTGTAAGCGTGATTTGAGAGCTGAGTTACAAAAATTCCTCCGAAATTTGATTTGAAACCGGGCACAGTAATATCACACCTGCTTTTGGGTAAATCTCCTGCGACAAAAACCTTATCGACAGCTTTTCCTAACGATGATCGCAAAACTCGATCGGAAAAACGATCCATTCGCAAGGAAATTCAGGCTGTTCTGAGTTCCGAAACGGAGACCGATTTAAAACTTGTTGAAAATCCAAAAAATTCATGAACTGTGTACGGGAAATCGAAGACGAATTTCAAAAATTTTACGGGAATTTCATTTGTCAGAACGCAGGAGTTTTTTCTCGCCTAATTGAAGTCGTAAAACATAAGAATCCCGAGATTGATGATTTCGTAGTTTCGTGCTTTGTTAGGACTCGAACATTTATCAGAATGAAGAATATAAATAAGTTACGAAAGGAAGAAAAACTTTTGAAATCAAGAAAACGGAGTGCCAGTGAAGACAGAAAAAAATTCAAGAAAATGAGGAAACTAGTTGGATAAATTTGCATTTTTGTACCTACAATCAAAGTTTACCAAGGAATTGTAATGTTTTACTTCTAATCTTTTGAAAATAATCAAAGTAAATAACTTACGTAGAATTAAAGTAATTACCTATCTGTAATTAAATATTTTTAGTTCATTCATTATTCTTGAATATTCTCTTTTTTATCCTAGATACCTACCTTGCAAACTCGTTTGCCTCAAAGTAATATATATCTGTTCTTCTCTCCGTAGATAAATGAGGAAAATATGATCTTTCTGTTTTTTTCTTCATCTAATTTCTAAGAAACCAAATTTTAAAGTAGGTATAATACAGAAAATAGCTTTCAATAACAATCTATCGAAGAATAGTTGATGAAATCATCAGTAGAGTTACTTAAAACGTTTGTTTTGCACTGATTCCATGCGTATTCGAGAGGCTCCCGCAATGGTAAAGGGACCACCTACGTCATAGGCCAGGAGCCCCCGGCGTTGACAGGTACCGTCTCGTAAAGTAACCGTGGTATCCACTACTTTAACCTAAATCACTGTGCAACTATAAACTATCTGTACGAGGTTGTCTCACCAACTGGACAGTCCACTTCTTAACCGAGGCGACTGTAATCCGTTTTAGCATATCAACTTCAACCCACTTCGAATGGACAGCTGATTCACCCTCCTCTTCAAGATCCTCATTGCCCAGCTGATTGTGTTGTGCTGATTTCCTACAAACATGTTCTCATGAGTGAGTAAATGTGTAAATATTTTAAAGGAATATTTGGTCGAGTTGGGTAATAATCTTCGATAATATGTTAAGATCTCAGATTCAGAAACAATTATAATGATATACAGGGTGACCCCCCCCCTCCCCCCGCGCTAAAAAATCGTTAATAATGGGTCAAAAAAAATTTATTTTATTTTTTTCAATCTTAATGGTTTCTTGTAAGGATCTTAAAAATGAAAGCATTGCGCATTGAGCACGTGACATCAACTTTGTTATTTCAAATGAAAACCCCCATTTTTATTGCACATTTGAATTCTACGTTAAATATCATGAAGGAATGACCCAAACTCGATTTTTTAGTTGTGCGCTAACGGGCGCAATTTTGCTCCGCAAGTGCGTATTTCCAACAGTGCAATAATTGAGGAGCTGACATGGAAAACCAGTTAAGTCCAAAAATCGAAAGGCCATTTTTTTTTGTCGAAGTGCAAGTAAATGGTCACGCCAACGGCCTTAGATCCTCCCGTCCATGCTAGATCGCACCCTGAATAAATGTGAGACCTTTGCATGGAGAACAGATTATGTCCCAAAAAAATCTGATAAGAGTTCAGAGGGAGTTCCTATGAAATTTGATTTTTGGACTTAACTAGTTTTCCATGTCAGCTCCTCAATTAGGTTTTTGAAGATACTCAGTTGCCACATGTTATACATGATTTTAAAGTATTTTTTCGTGCTACACCACGTAATGATGTTCAATTATTGAATTTACAACACCGACTTGGGAAAACACCGAAAATCGACCAGAATTGCTCATTTCTAAGACGTTTCTAAAAAGCACAAAGCCTACTAAAATTAAGGGTTTTCGGTGTTTTCCCAAGTCGATGTTGGAAATATCGATAAATGGACATCATTGCGAGGTTCAGCACGAAACATTACTCCAAAATCATGTACTCCATGTGGCAGTTGAGTATCTTCAGTTATTGCACTTTTAGAGCGCAAATGCTCCCTTTGGAGCGAAATCGCGCCCGTTTGCGAGCACTTAAAAAAAGTCCAGTCATGCAGCATGACCCCATGAGCGAATTTTTGAAGAAATCTTCGACATTTCAGTCGCTTTTGATAGTGTAGAGAAATTTTAGTTTATGATTTTGATAGACAAACATGGAATCAAATTATTAAAAATAATTAGGAGGTACTCCTACGTTTTAAACAGCATGGTTCTAATATTGGTTATACAGGGATACTTCCATAAGAGTAGTTAAAACTGAATTTGGGCAATGTTTCATGCAAATATTACCGATTTTTACAACTAGCGAACGGCATCATTTCGATTTTTGACTGATTTTTCAACTTTGACATTTTTGAAAACTTGCTATATATTCTTATAGGCAATTTTACGCTGATTCCAAATATGCCACATGTTAGTATGCTGAAAAAATTATTTCGCACAACAAATCGCAAAAAACAGGCTATTTTGATATTTTTGACTACATTTTTGAAAATTTCAACCCGAAGATGTAATCCGATCATGCTGGCCAACGAACTTGAGCTTTCGTTTTGTCTCCTTAACATTTTAAAATTTGTTTGAAGTTTCTAGCACAATTCTACGGACAGTTATCGTCTGGAATGATACATACATATATACATACATAGGTATATATGTACATACATACATAAAAAAATGCGTTAAACTTCAGAATATGATTCAGAATAGCCTGAAACGGATTTCTGCATTTTTTTTTTTTTTTTTTTTTTTCAAAAATTCACAGTCTACAAATTATGAGGCGAGAGCAATAGCTTAATTTTCTTCAAAAATTTGCTAAAAACATATCTTTGGTAAATAATAATTCATGCGTTACAGTGACGTCCCTATGAATGGATCGATATAATTTTAGTAAGAAACCTACTTGTTTCGAACATTTTTGAGAACGCGATTTTTCAATATTCCAGCCTTTTTATTCTACCCTTTAGGATTGATCTGAATTAATGCCTAGGGTTTAGGACGAATTTACAGCCCATATGCGATTTTTATCCAAGTTTCATAAACTTTTGTCTAATAGTTTCACAAATAAGCTTAGAACGGCGGATGGCCTCAATAAATTTAATACATTTTGATGCCAAGGGGGGGGGGACTTTTGTTTTCTTAGTTAATTACAAAGGTGTACTATTGAAAAAAATATCTAAATTTTATCTTAATATGCTGCTATTTAATTAAAAATTTACTTGAACCGGAGACGGTGCAAACCTTCATTGCCATTCACACTCTTTCACCGTTGGCAAAATTTTGTCGGCTCCACCACTCAGCATGGGCAGTTCATTCACAACAGGTGATAATTATAAGTTCATCATTATCAATTTTTCCAGGCATGGATTTGTGCGGAATATAATCTTGAAATATATAATGGTGCAGCCTCAACTCCTTCCCAACCCGAGCCGCGCCTTCATTTCGAAGACAGGCAGTTGTGCATGACAGAACTGTATTGCCGTGCAACATACTCTAACACGAACCTGCTCGTTCACCATTACACAAAGAAAATACGAGGAAAAGTACAATATGGATTGAACACAATAATATTCGTAATTATGAAGCGTTCTAGTCCTAGTTGCTAGGATAAATATTGGTTAATGAGCATTTGATATCTACCAAGAACTTTTTACCCTCCAAAATCCAAAACGTAAAATTTTGATACGTATAATAAAAAAATTTTATATAATTAAAATATAATTAAAATTTTCCGTTGAAATTTATCGCGATTTTTTTTGTATATTTATTCATCAGTTTATAAAAATCAATCTAAGAAATTAGTACTGGGAATTACTGAAAAAAAGCGTCGCAGAATCCTAGACACTGGGTGCTGTTACTCCGAAGATTTAAATAGTAGTTTGGATAAAGAAATGCAACACTAACGACAAAGTTCCAGTCATGCAGCGAAGTTTTCGTCAATTTTTTAGTACATTGTTATGAATTTAAGTACATTTTTCAGCATAATTTTGTACATAAATTTTTCAATGTTTTATTTTATGTATAAAAAACTTTATTTGAGCATTATTATGCCCCCACCCCCCACCCACCTCACTCCTCTAAGAAAACACCCCCTTTAGGTCACATTTGAAAATTTTCAAGTAGCCAGAGATTTGAGTTAGTCTAATTCAAACATATTTCAGCAATCAGGTCCCCAGTTTATTTAGTGATGGCCATGATACCCCCCTCTCCCCTCCCCCAAAACATCCCCTATGGGTTAGATTGGAAAACTTGAAGTAGTCTGCGATTTTTAGTTAGAGTACTTAAACATTTCTTGCCAATCAGCTTCAGTTTATCAAGTGATGTCCAAGATTACCCCATTTCACCCCCCCCCCCCCCCCCCACTAAACCATAATGATCCATTTTAAAAATGTCAAGTAACTAGTCTGCGACTCAAGTTGGAGAAACTCGAACATATTTCAGCAATCACCCCTCCTGTTCATTAACTGATGTCCATTACACCCTATCCCCCCCCCCCCCCCCCCCCCTTCGCCTAAAACGTCCCCTTCTATGGGTTTGATTTGAAAAATTTTCAAGTAGCCTGTGATTTAAGTTAGAATACTCCAAACTAGAGATGAGTCGATACCAAAATTTATCGATTCCCGATACCGATACCAATACCTAAAAAATCGATTCCCGATTCTCGATACCGAAACCATCGGCGCATAATACCTAACTTACCTGTAGGTGAAAAACAAAAATTCCTCTTGAACTAGTAATACATTCAAATTTTTATTCTCTCAAATTCAGATTAATTCTTATTACAAATTCTAAATTTCAGATTTATATTTTCATTCAAGGCTTTAGTTAATTTGATTTGTGCAAATACAAAATTTGATATTTTTTGTTATCTATCAAGTATCAATTAATAGGCAACTTTTATTGCCTAGGATTGAGTTCTTTCTGAATAAAACAAGTTAAGCAGACTGACTTGGTTTTTTAGTTTTTCTTCGGTAACTGTAAGGTATTTCCAAATAAGACTGGCTCTAGGCTTTTATACTTGGAAAACATAGCTTTGTCTAATGCTTCTGTTGTCACAAACAAAATAACACAAGCCTACTTGTAAACAAAGTTATAATAAGTTGTGTTTTGGACAATTCATGTTTCGCAACTGCTAACTTCACACAACCGTTGCACGGTACAACCATCTTCGTTGTTAGATGGTTGCAATAGTAGCGTAGTGTAATGAAACGCCCATCACCGGGCGGTATCGGTATCGGCTTTAGGCGATCTATTCTCGATACCGATACATGCCTAAGAATCGGTGGTATCGAGAATCGGTATCGGGAATCGACTCATCCCTACTCCAAACATATACAACAACTCAGATCCCCAGTTGGTTCAGTGACGTTCGGAACGCATTAACTCCCCCACCCCCTCCCCTCACCCTCCGTTGTGGGTCAGATTTGAAAATTTTGAATAAAGTAGTCTTTGACTTGAATTAGATTGATCCAAACATATTCGACAATCAAATCCCCAGATTGTTCAGTGATGACCCCCCTAAAACAACCTCTGTGGGGCCGATTTGAAAAATTTCAAGTAGCCTGAAATGTAAGTTAGAATAATATAAACGAATTTCCTAATCAGATCCTCAGTTCGTTCAATGGTGTCCAAGATATCCCATTTCACCCCCTCCCCGTCCCCTAAAATACCTCCTCTGGCTCAAATTTTAGAAACTTCAAATAGCCTATAATTGATGTTGGACTGATACATACATTTCTCCCACTCATATCAGTTGTGCAATGACCCCTGTAACCGTGAAAAGCGGACAGACAGACCTGAAGGCAAACAAACAGAAAGAGACAAATTCAGAAAATGGTACCAATCGTCCAAAAATTGAAACAGAGTTACCGTCATCGAGGTCCCGTCAGGGCTTCAGAGATAGCGCTGTCGTCGTCCCGTTGGTGAAACAACGGGCGTCGCTGCCTCGCTCGTGTTCTTGAGAAGCTGGGTTTGGCGTTGGATGGGCTTTCCAGATCCCTGGAAAACCAATTTACTCCGATCATGGCTCATTAAAAGCTATTAGTAGGAGTGGTATCTCTCTGATGGGATACTGTCTACCTCCTCTATCTTTTTATCGAGGATTTAGGCCCCCATTGCACCTCTGGGGGGGTACCTAGATCCCTAATAAAATAGAATGAAACGGAAAAGAAACGCCAAACTTCATGATTCTAATCAATGAACATACAGACAGACATACTTACGATTTTATTAATATAGATTCTAAGTATTTATAGTCAAAACTGTATAGCTTATTTATTGATCTTGTAATTGTTGCCAATTCATGTACTGGCTAATTTATGTATTTACAGCTGTCATAATTTCAAATGGGTGCAAAATCATCATGTCCGTGGTTTATAGAGAAGTTGGTATATCTAAGTTTCTGTATTTTATTTATTTGTACTGTACCACTTAATTTTGAAAGAAAATATCGAACTGCATTGTAGGTAATAATCTTTGGATTGATGTAAAAAAACTACCTACTACGACTACTCTACTACCTACCGTTAGTGAAACTTTTTTAGGCACAAAAAAACCTTGAATTAAACATATTCATTTGTGTTTTATATGTTTATACGTTGTTTTATTCATATGTTCATGAGTGTTTTATTGTTGGCCGAAAATTTAATTTATTTTTCTATTATGCACTGGGAGGTCTGCCTGTTTCTGGAGCGTGGGCCAGAACACCGTTCAACAACCTGTAATGACCACCCAAACATCTTCGATCGGCCTATCGCACTCATAACATTGTCTCGCCAAGGACGCTCTGTTATTAACATCGCGGGAATTAGCGGATTATTTGTAGTGGGTCCTTGGTGATATTTCATCGCCGCGTGCGATGGGTAGCTGCGGGCAGTGGGGGGCCTGTCGGCGCCACGGTCGCTCCCACGTAGGCGCGTCGGAGCGACCTGCTGCATCGAGCCTTCCTTGCGATCTTTAAACTTCGGAAAATCATCTACGACGGTCGAAGCCCCTTAACTTTGAAGCCACAAGGTAAGGGTCACCTGTGGATTTTAGTGGGTCATTCTCATTTCATTTGCCGCTTTCATGTCCCCGATGACGAATTCTCACAATTCTAGACCAAAACTAGTGATTTTGAGGAAAAAAGGGTAGTATAAGTTGGGAGATCAACGAAGTAATAATTTGACTGTCCAAAATCCCCTTCAACCAATACACAGTGATGACGAATGAAACCTGAAATCCTGGAAACTCATGAGTGTTACTGTCCCCTCCTACCTAACACCTAAGTAGAAGTTAAGTAGGAGGAAGAAATGAAGTGTTTCTCCATCGAATTCAGTTTCGGAACATTCTAAAACGATTCGTTGTTTCTAGCATTTTCACAAAGCCTAAGCAAGGAATTAAAAATAATATACAAAAGCCAAATATTGTTCAGCCTTCTACATTAAAAAAATCGGAGAATGGCCTGCATTTTCGAGTCAGTAATCATAGGCAATCAAAGATGACAAAAGATCAGGATCCCCCGGTATGTTGTCATGCCATCTCTCATCGCGTCACTTTTGATTTTCTCAGACTATTGCATATGAGGAAACAGTGTCGCATCC
This sequence comes from Adelphocoris suturalis, assembly GCA_030762985.1. NCBI lineage: Eukaryota > Metazoa > Arthropoda > Insecta > Hemiptera > Miridae > Adelphocoris > Adelphocoris suturalis. Next base: position 2,140,434 of record CM061047.1, read on the forward strand.
CAAACTAAAGGCTGACCGTTTTGCCAAGGGATAATGGTCAAACCATCAGGCCTTTTACCGTCATCCCTGCTCAACCCTGTCGGTTCCAGTACACTTAGAGCTCATCTAATGATGTCATTCAACATACTATGTCTTGATTGACGACCTGCGCTCCTGACACACGACAACCCTTGCAAACCAAGTTCGTCGATATAATTGCCACAAGGACACTTATGTGGCATACAAATTTTTTAGAAACCTCCCCTCAAAGGCGGGGGGGGGGGGGGGGGGGGGCACGCCACTAAATTTAAAAATAAACAAATAAAATAAAAAAGTGGGGAGGACGCCCAGGTTTACCCGACGCCGGCTCTAGGGATAAGGGAAGTTGCAGGATGAGGAGGAAGAATGGGATGAAAGGAAGTGCCCCTATAAAACGACCACCAGTTCAATTAAGAACCCCTCAGGACGCGGGTGGTGATACTACGGAGCACTCCTGCTGAGATGCCCAACTCAAGTAACTCCGTGGCACTTTTCCCGCATCACACCCCGCGCCATGATACGGTCGCGACAATGACCTTGATGTTATTAGGTGCCACTCCTTTTAGCTCAGATATCGCTTGGCGCAGATCATTCCTATCATATTTACTTTTCTTAGCTTGCCAGGTCTGCTCCATGTCCACGCTGCCACTGACAACCTAGACATCCAGGATTATGGCAGACCCATCGGGCTTGATTGCAACGATATCTGGCTTCTTGCCCCGGTCACTCGGCATGTGGTATAGTCTCTCCCCTTCGACATCCCAACCGCTAGATGACAAAGCACCTGCTATCTGCTTGGCAACCGCATCATGACGTAAAATGCGGCCACCGTGAGTACAAGGACACTGCTGCACCACATGATAAAGATTCTCATTTTTACCCCGACAGGCACGGCAAAGGGTGTCTACAGTCCCGCGACTACTCCTCGAACACCTCAGCGAGGTGGCTAACGTAGCCACCCGGACGGCGTGAAAATGGCGATAGTCGCGGGCCCCAATGCCCTCTGAAGCCCATTCCACCCACTGGGTAGAAATGGGGGATTCAGAGCACTGTCGAAGTTCTTTACCATCTACTGACTCATGCAGTGCAGCAGCGAACTCAGCAGATGAGCTGGGTTTTGGAGCAGTTGGTGTTGCTCGATCGCACCACAACAACTGCTGCCGGACAAAGTCCAGGTCAGCAGCCGTGTGGGCGACCTCCCAGCTTGAGCCCCTAAGGGCAAGCAGGCGCTGGCTGCGTAAAAATGGGATGCTGGCAGAAAGAGAGACAATACCGAGCCCACTGGCCTTGACCGGTGCATGGATGTAAGCACTTGGGACACCAGGTGGAAAGCCTAGCCAAGTTCGTACAGCAGAGCGAACTTCACGATCTAACTCAAGCAGCCTCCCCGCAGTAAGCCTACCAAAGACTAACCCATAGGTTAGCTTTGGCAGTAAGTACGTGCGAAGGAGGCGCAGCTTCTGCTGTGGCTTCAATGGAGCTTTAGTGGCAAAAGCTAATGCTCCACTAAGGTCCACACGGCTTGCGGCAATGGTTGCAACACCCATGAAGTCGACTCCAAGGTACCGCCAGACCTCCAGCACGGATCGGGCAGGGATGGAAGTTTGTCCTAAGACAAAACACTCCTCATCCACCACCTTCACCTTATGCTGGCGATCAGACGGGACCAAGGAGACCGATAGTCGTAGGGTGAGCTCACATAATTTTATGGAAGTGAAGTAACCAAACAATGTAATGTCATTCCTCATTGCAGGAAGCATAGCAGCAATTGGCATTTTCAACGTCAGACCTTTTGGCGGGATCCCCATTGATACACAAGACGATAAATAATATATATGGCTCGTATATTGTGCTACCTTTTTAGCCGAAATTTCAAATTGACCAACCCAAAAATTGAACACGTTCACAGCAGGTGGCCTAGGAATGTCCATGACTGCAACTTACAATCCGTTATTTATCACCAAAAACACTGAAAACTATAGATGAAAAAAACAACAAAGGGCACACTAAACTAGAGGATACACTGGCATCGGAGCGGTCGGGACTATTGTGCTTTTGCACGAAAGATGGGGGGCAAAAAGTTGTTCATACACGAACGATATAAATTTATCGAATAATAGGTACAAAATTTGTATTTGTATTTGTATTTAATATAAACACAGATATGAGTAGAAATAATCAACGTTTCGCTATTTTACGTTATCAAGATTAATGAAGATGTTTTTATGTGGTTGGTGTTTAGACAGTCTTGATCACCTGATAAGTATTGTGGGTTGTGTTGAAGTTCAATTATGAGTCAACATTAATTTTTGGCGAAAACACTTTTCAGGTCAAAGAATTTTTCCAAATTAAAAAAATTATATATATATATATATATATATATATATATATATATATATATAAATTTTTTTCCCTTCTGGGAACGGAAACTTGACGGACCGACTAGATCCGAAACAGAATGAATTGCCTTTCTTCATGGTTATCAACTCAAAACCGAGAACGGAGTAAGATATCGCACTTCTGGCTTCGGTATCGTGTTGAGCAAAAACAGAAAAATTGTTTTCTACGTTCTTATCCAAAACCCCCCTCCCACTTGGGTAGTCCAAATTTTGGATTTTTATTTCATTTTTATTTGCTTAAAACTTAGTATTGGGCACTCCCTAAACGCTCTCCAACATTCACTTCGAAATCTCAAAAATTGAGGAAAAAATTAGGGGGGTTTGAGAAAAATGATCAGATTTCATTCTGTTTTGGCTCAAGTCGCAGCTTGATATCTCTTGACATTCTCAGTGTTTAAGATAAAACCAAAAGATCAAGGTTCATCCCATCTCCATTAGGTACCTAATCATAAGGTATAATGTGAACTTTGTATCATTGGTCTGGGGTCTTTAACGTCTACAAGGAAAAGTGATCCCTTAATTCATTTGAGGTGTGTATAATTTTACTAAATTTTGCTCTGGAGTAGGAATCACTAGGTACTGATCGAAGGCCAGACAGGCCCATGCAGAGTAAAACCTAGTGAGAATCCCCAATCCTAAAACCTCCTTCAGCCTACAAGAGAGCCGAGTCAAAGAAAACGCTTGCATACGAGTCTGCAACACATTGGAACATTTTATGTCTTTAGTTGCAGACTCGTATGCAGGCTCTAAGAACCACTCAGCTGATCCGGACCCTGGGCACCGTCAAGTAAATGTCCTAAAGAGGCTTCATACGAAATTAGAGCTTCCTAGAGTGTAAAACATAGAAATTAGCTTTGAGAGCCACTCATCTGATCCGGACCCTGGGCATCGTCAAGTAAATGTCCTAAAGAGGTTACATACGAAATTACAGCTTCCTAGAGTGTAAAGCATAGAAATTACCTATGAAAATTATTTAATCACCGCTTCACAAATCAAACCGTTCTCGCAATATTCGGATCACCTGCTATGAATCGAATCATCGAAACACTAGCTCAAAGAAATCATCAGAAATTAGCAAGCGGTTGCAATCATGTTCACAATATCAATTATTGAGAATGATCACCTGAGTGTACACAATTATTCAAATAACCTTGCTCATAACTCAGTTTGTTGGCTACGCACTTCTCAGTATTTAACATAATATGGTTGGATGAATCGAGGGCGTCCGAACGAATGGTCAATGAATTTTGTGGGATGAAAAACGACGAAGTACCATTTCCCTAGCAACGACACGGTTGTAAGCGGAAATCATCAGGAAACCAACCGTAACGCTTTGCTTAACGCTTTTTATTAACGATTTTTTCGTTTATGTGCCAAAGTAAAGACATAAAATGTCAAAAGCTGAGAGACACCAAAATCTTAT
>CM061047.1:2144373-2301086 GCA_030762985.1 Adelphocoris suturalis
GTTGTGCAAAAAACTTTGGAAATTAGCCCAAGCTAAAAACCTCTTTCGATTTTCGTGATTCTTATTTTGTTCTATTATGAATTCGATATAGTTTTGGACATTATGTCAGAATTTCAAACTTCATCAAGAAAAGGGGTGAATCGAGGGGGTAATATTAATAAATCATGATGTTTTAACTATTCTCTTCCGATTTTCTTGATTCTTTTTTTGTTCAACTTTGAATGTGGTCTAGTTTCTGAAAATGTAACAGGATTTTCAAATTTCATTATGGAAGGTGGTGAATCGAGGGGTAATGATAATAAATCATGATGTTTTAACTATTCTCGTCCGATTTTCGTTTTTTTTTGACATTTTCATGTCTTTGCTTTGGCACATAAACTAAAAAAACGTCACGGAAAATAATTGCTCACGAAAATTGCTCACGAAAATTGCTCACGAAAATTGTCCCAAGTGGCCACAACGATGATTATGACCATCAGAAATGACGTTTTTACCTAATGATCCCACGATTCTGAGATTTGGTATGTGGCCCCTTGAGGGACTTCTGAACACAACTGACCGATCCCAGATCAGCTGAGTGGCTCTAGAATCCAGTTTTTTCCCTAATGATCCCACGATTCTGAGATTTGGTATGTGGGCCCTTGAGGGACTTCTGAACACAACTGACCGATCCCAGATCAGCTGAGTGGCTCTAGAAACCAGTTTTTTCCCTAATGATCCCACGATTCTGAGATTTGGTATGTAGCCCCTTGAGGGACTTCTGAACACAACTGACCGATCCCACATCAGCTGAGTGGCTCTTGAATCCAGTTTTTTCCCTAATGATCCCACGATTCTGAGATTTGGTATGTAGCCCCTTGAGGGACTTCTGAACGCAACTGACCGATCCCAGATCAGCTCAGTGGCTCTAGAATCCAGTTTTTTCCCTAATGATCCCACGATTCTGAGATTTGGTATGTGGGCCCTTGAGGGACTTCTGAACACAACTGACCGATCCCAGATCAGCTGAGTGGCTCTAGAAACCAGTTTTTTCCCTAATGATCCCACGATTCTGAGATTTGGTATGTAGCCCCTTGAGGGACTTCTGAACACAACTGACCGATCCCACATTAATAAATCATGATGTTTTAACTATTCTCTTCCGATTTTCTTGATTCTTTTTTTGTTCAACTTTGAATGTGGTCTAGTTTCTGAAAATGTAACAGGATTTTCAAATTTCATGATGGAAGGGGGTGAACTGAGGGGCTAATACTGATAAATCATGATGTTTTGACTATTCTCGTCCGATTTTCGTTTTTTTTGACATTTTCATGTCTTTGCTTTGGCACATAAACTAAAAAAAACGTCACGGAAAATAATTGCTCACGAAAATTGCTCACGAAAATTGCTCACGAAAATTGTCCCAAGTGGCCACAACGATGATTATGACCATCAGAAATGACGTTTTTACCTAATGATCCCACGATTCTGAGATTTGGTATGTAGCCCCTTGAGGGACTTCTGAACACAACTGACCGATCCAAGATCAGCTGAGTGGCTCTAGAATCCAGTTTTTTCCCTAATGATCCCACGATTCTGAGATTTGGTATGTTGGCCCTTGAGGGACTTCTGAACACAACTGACCGATCCCAGATCAGCTGAGTGGCTCTAGAAACCAGTTTTTTCCCTAATGATCCCACGATTCTGAGATTTGGTATGTAGCCCCTTGAGGGACTTCTGAACACAACTGACCGATCCCACATCAGCTGAGTGGCTCTTGAATCCAGTTTTTTCCCTAATGATCCCACGATTCTGAGATTTGGTATGTAGCCCCTTGAGGGACTTCTGAACGCAACTGACCGATCCCAGATCAGCTGAGTGGCTCTAGAATCCAGTTTTTTCCCTAATGATCCCACGATTCTGAGATTTGGTATGTGGGCCCTTGAGGGACTTCTGAACACAACTGACCGATCCCAGATCAGCTGAGTGGCTCTAGAAACCAGTTTTTTCCCTAATGATCCCACGATTCTGAGATTTGGTATGTAGCCCCTTGAGGGACTTCTGAACACAACTGACCGATCCCACATTAATAAATCATGATGTTTTAACTATTCTCTTCCGATTTTCTTGATTCTTTTTTTGTTCAACTTTGAATGTGGTCTAGTTTCTGAAAATGTAACAGGATTTTCAAATTTCATGATGGAAGGGGGTGAACTGAGGGGCTAATACTGATAAATCATGATGTTTTGACTATTCTCGTCCGATTTTCGTTTTTTTTGACATTTTCATGTCTTTGCTTTGGCACAAAAACTAAAAAAACGTCACGGAAAATAATTGCTCACGAAAATTGCTCACGAAAATTGCTCACGAAAATTGTCCCAAGTGGCCACAACGATGATTATGACCATCAGAAATGACGTTTTTACCTAATGATCCCACGATTCTGAGATTTGGTATGTAGCCCCTTGAGGGACTTCTGAACACAACTGACCGATCCAAGATCAGCTCAGTGGCTCTAGAATCCAGTTTTTTCCCTAATGATCCCACGATTCTGAGATTTGGTATGTGGGCCCTTGAGGGACTTCTGAACACAACTGACCGATCCCAGATCAGCTGAGTGGCTCTAGAAACCAGTTTTTTCCCTAATGATCCCACGATTCTGAGATTTGGTATGTGGGCCCTTGAGGGACTTCTGAACACAACTGACCGATCCCAGATCAGCTGAGTGGCTCTAGAAACCAGTTTTTTCCCTAATGATCCCACGAATCTGAGATTTGGTATGTAGCCCCTTGAGGGACTTCTGAACACAACTGACCGATTACAGATCAGCTGAGTGGCTCTAGAATCAAGTTTTTTCCTTAATGATAAGGAAATAATAAGAAAACACACATGAAAATGTCCCAATGTGTTGCAGACTCGTATGCAAGCATTTCTGATGATTTCCGTTTTGCAATCATGTTCACAATATCAATTATTGAGAATGATCACCTGTGTGTAATTTATGTATATAGATATATATACTTATAAACATTGAGCAAGACAACACTCATCCTAAATCTCGATATATTTTTAATTAAATATGTCCAATGCCAAGTAGTCACAGAAATGAATTCTTACAATACTTACATGAAGTCTTACTATTACTTCAACTCTTTTTCCTTTTAAACTCAAATTTCCATTGGCAAACCAACAATTTCATTGAAAAACCCACATTTTTCAACATTAAAACATAATATTCTCCTCTAAATAACAAAATAAAAGTAAAATTGATTATACCGTTGGAAAGAGCTACAAATCGATAAAAATTTCAAACAATGGCCAAAAAATCTATAAATTTTATTTTTATTTTTACAAACCTCCCCTCAAAGGCTCAAATGCGGTAGGGGGGGGGGGGAGTGGGGAGGACGCACAGGTTTAACCCACAGGTTTAACCGACGCCGGCCCTAGGGATAAGGGAAGTTGCAGGATAAGGAAGAATGGGATGAAAGGGAGTGCCCCTATAAAACGACCACCAGTGCAAGTAAGAACCCCTCAGGACGCGGGTGGTGATACCACGGAGCACTCCTGCTGAGATGCCCAACTCAAGTAACTCCGTGGCACTTTTCCCGCATCACAACCCGCGCCATGACATGGTCGCGGCAATGACCTTGATGTTATTAGGTGCCACTCCTTTTAGCTCAGATATCGCTTGGCGCAGATCATTCCTATCATATTTACTTTTCTAAGCCCGCCAGATCTGCTCCATGTCCACGCTGCCACTGATAACCTGGACATCCAGGATCATAGCAGACCCATCGGGATTGAAGGCAACGATATCTGGCTTCTTGCTCCGGTCACTCGGCATGTGGTATAGTCTCTCCCTTTCGACATCCCAACCGCTAGATGACAAAGCACCTGCTATCTGCTTGGCAACCACATCGTGACGTAAAATGCGGCCACCGTGAGTACGAGGACACTGCTGCACCACATGATAAAGATTATCATTTTTACCCCGACAGGCATGTCAAAGAGATTTCTAGCTTGGGTAGTGCTTGACAAAATCGATAATTATCCCCACCTTGACAGCAAATCCGAAATTTCCAAAGTTTTTTGCACAACTACATTAAAATTGGGATCCAACAAACAAAGTATTTCGGGAATCGGTTGGAAATTGTGGCCTGGGCAGCGTCGACAAAAATTTTCTACACACACACACAATTTTTTTTTTTTTTTTTTTTACGAACCTCCCCTCAAAGGTGGGGGGGGGGGGGCACACCATTAAATTGAAAAATAAACAAGTGAAAATAAAAAAGTGGGTAGGACGCCCAGGTTTACCCGACGCCGGCACGATCATCAGTTCAAGTAAGAACCCCTTAGGACGCGAGTGTTGATACCACGGAGCACTCCTGCTAAGATGCCCAGCTCAAATAACTCCGTGGCACTTTTCCCGCGTCACACCCCGCGCCATGACACGGTTGCAGCCACGACCTTGATATTATTGGCACACATACTCTCACACACAACAAACACACACACAAACATACACCTATCGATTTTCACGGATTCGGTCTTAGAATGGTCGGTAACAGATTAGTATGTGGTTATTTTTTCTCATGCTTGGGTTGTTCCCTACCACCCTGGATCAATTCAAGTAGGACGTCTCTCTGAAATAAGAAGCCTTGCCTGTATGACCTAACTTCTTAGGGACGTTAAAAAAAGCGAGTCAATAAACTGCAACATGGTTAGGAAGACAGTACAATACAATAAGAACAGTAGCAAATAAACAAAGCAGTAAAATTGAACAAGTAGTAAGTTCAGGAGGAATATAGAAAATAACAAATCACTGATAACAAACTTCGACCAATCGAGGCTTCACGGTGTAGGAAGAGATATTAAAGATGACAAAACCACTCAACTCCAGGGACGCATTCACCTCACAAGGCAAACGACAGAATGGCCGATTCAGAAGTAGTTGTGGGCTGCGAAAGGCACTTGAAACAAGGGTATTTGGCGAGTCCTATAGCACAATTATGTTGACTTTTGAGAGAAGCGAAGGGGTTTGGAGAACTCTATTGAAAACAGCACAAAATGAAGCAGCTATTCAAAACATCCCAAAATAGGATATATTGACATCACCCCCTCTAACAAATCTCACATCACCAAAATCGGTTGAGAAATAATGACTAAACAGTTTATTTCCCCCACCACCACGCCCCATAAAAAATGCATCATCAATTTGAAATAACCGACTTTCAGCACATCTGAACAAAAAGATGAAAAAATGAAAGAATAGATAAGAAAATATCATGACTTATCCGAATTACCCGCCTCCCTCCATCCTTCCCTCCCTCTACTTCAGTCAATTTGAAACTTCCAAGGTTTGTAGCATAATTGGACTAAAATCAGGATCGAACAAATAATAAAACGCTGCAAGTTACAACACGAATGGTTTAGGTAACAATACTTCACTAGAAGATACAAACACACGGACAATAGTTAATAAACTCGATTTCGCAACGTTAGAATAAATTTCATCGGAACTATTTCACGAGACGTTCCAAACCCGACGCGAGCACCTCCCACTCCAACATATTCCTCCCTACAAAGCAACCGCTCAGCGTTGCCAACCTTCGTAAATATCCGTAACTGCAGGGAGTTATTGTCAAATGTACAAACAAATAATGAACGCCAGTATTTTAAAGCTATTTTTCATATCTTTTAGATTGACGTAAGATATTAGGATCATGATTTTAAAAGTTTCAGTGAAGCAGCATTAACTTCCGAGTTAATTTTAATTCATATTCATTTATGAAGGTATACCTGAACTCATGACTTTTTCAGCATGCACTGTATACGTTCAAATTTAAATACTTTCATGAAGCTAATCTGCCTGGTGATGTTCAAATTTCCAGGGTGACAAACTCGTTTTAATAAATATTTTAATCTTAAAATGATATGAAAAATAAAACAAAGCGGAATTTTGCATGGCTATTTTTTATTTGCTTAATAGACAGATCTTAACGAGAGCTTTCCAAAAAGTAGCTGTACGGTGGGTATCAGACCAGTAATACGGCTCTTGTAATTCATTAGCACGATGACGTCACGGCCCTCACCTGAACCTTCAGCTCTCTTGCATTACTACTTGCGTGATCTAATCATCCGTTTATTGGCCAGACTAAACAGTATTTTGACTGAAAATTAGTAGTAGATAGTTTTCAAGTGTGCTGAATCCGAATCTGGGGTCAAAAGTGTGAAATTCCAACACATGAAAGTTCTCCATTAAATTATAAAAGAAAATTTGTTAAACGAATTTTTTTCCATTTCTCGAGTTCATAAACTTTGAAATTAGAGCAACTTTTTAAGTACGTTAACATTTTTAACTATAAAATTTATTGCTATCTTCAACCTTTTGATTCATTGTATCTGAACACATATTTCAAATGGAGTATGGAAAATAAAATTGATGCAAAATGACAAATTAATAGAACAATAAAGCTTTTATTTTATTATGTATGAGGAACAATACATTACCACCACTCATTTTCTATGTGACTTAGAGACTGACTTAGAAGAGAGAAGAGTGACTTAGAAAAGAGTCAAGTAAAATCACAGTAAACGAGTAATAATACTCAAGAAATTTTCCTGGACATAAAAAATTCATTGTTTGGCGAGTTAACTTTGTCCGAACCATGCCAATATTTTATGTGCCGGCGAAGATTGAATTTCTTCTTCGTTTGGTATGTGCAATGGTAACAAAATAGCATGTTGAAACGGAGGAACATACATGTGGAGGAACATATAATAAAAGTAATTTAAAATACATATATAATTAAAAGTACATAATAAGCTAAACACGTATGACAAAGTACTGTAAGCTAAATAGAACCTAAATAAAGATAAGTGATAAGACGGGTCAGCTGTTCGGTTGTTACCCAGCGGGGAACAAACGGAGGGGAAAAGGCAGTAGGGTGGGAGGTGCTCGCCTGATAATTTCAATATTGGCATTATATCAACAAGGCAATTTTTATGAATTCCGGTACCACTATCTAGCGATATTTGATGGAATTCAGAGCTTGATCGGCTAATCAATAGATTCGCTAGCAGCGCATGATATCTCTATCTTGAAATCCGAATAAAAGGTTGTACGTCCAAAATAACATCGAACACGACACCCCACATGATTATGTAATAAATAACACAGAAAACTCATGTTTACACCCGATTCTCTCCTTTTGGTGTGGAGTAATCGGGCTGGAGAGGCTTTGACCAGTTAGGGACCAAACAGAACCTTTGGGCCAAATATCAAATTTTTAAACTGATTATAGAGGTTTTGTCCACTTTTCATGGTTTCTGGACCATAATGTGGCGTATAGCAGGCGAACGGATTTTTTTTCTTCTCGATTTTTCGATTTTACGCATCTGAAACGTAAACCGGAAAATTTCCTGAGGAGGTTGAACATTTTTTTCTTGGTCAATTACAAAGGCTCATTATTGAAAATAATAAACCAACAATCACATAAATCAAATAACTGTTGCGAAAACATCACGATTTATCGCTATTACCCACTCCATTCACCCCTTCTCCATCATGAAATTTGGAACTCCTGACATTGCCCCTACACTAGACCAAGTTCTTAATAAATAAAAAAAAGTAATAATAATAAAAAACGCTTGCATACGAGTCTGCAACACATTGGGACATTTTATGTCTTTAGTTGCAGACTCGTATGTGTTGCAGACTCGTATGCAAGCTCTAAGAGCCACTCAGCTGATCCGGACCGGGCATCGTCAAGTAAATGTCCTAAAGAGGCTACTTACGGGAATTACAGCTTCCTAGAGTGTAGAGCATAGAAATTACTGATTAAAATGATTTAATCACCGCTTCAAAAATCAAACCGTTCTCGCAATATTTGGATCACCTGCTATGAATCAAATCATCGAAACACCAGCTCAATGAAATCATCAGAAATTAACAAGCGGTTGCAATCATGTTCACAATATCAATTATTGAGAATGATCACCTGAGTGTACACAATTATTCAAATAACCTTGCTCATAACTCAGCTTGTTGGCCACGCACTTCGCAGTAGTTAACATGATATGGTTGGATAAATCGAGAGCTTTCGAATGAGTGGTCAACGAATTTTGTGGGATGAAAAACGACAGGTGCTGTGAGATTGAATTCTGGCCGTTAGGTATTGATAAATTAAGTGCCTCGTGACACTCATTATAGCGCATGCCACGAATACCATTTCCCTAGCAACGACTCGGTTGTAAGTGGAAATCATCAAAATATTTTCGTGAGCAATTTTCCGTGACAGTTTTTAGTTTTTGTGCCATAGCATAGACATAAAATGTCAAAAACGACGAAGTACCATTTCCCTAGCAACGACTCGGTTGTAAGCGGAAATCGGCAGAAAAATAACCGTAGCGCTTTTTTAACGCTTATTGTTAACGCTTTTTTCGTTTATGTGCCAAAGTAAAGACATAAAATGTCAACAGCTGAGAGACATCTAAATCTTACGGAAATCGTGAAAATACTTTTAATTACCATTCCCGTTTTTCTCGAGATATTTGCAGAGCAAATGGTTTTGTCGGATACGTATATTTATATACCTATGGATGGAGCGGAAGGAGGGAAGGAAAGAAGCAAAGGCTAACGCAGGTGCTGCGAGATAGAATTCTGGCCGTTAGGTATTGATAAATTAAGTGCCTCGTGAAACTCATTATAGCGCATTCCATGAATAACTCCTAAAATATTAACCTAAATCGTACTATAAATTTTCTTAATTTCGTTTGGAGTAGGTAGAATTGGCAACTGATCGAAGGCCAGAAAGACCTATGCTGTGAAAAGCTTTGAGAAATCAATATCTTACTGAAATCGCGACAATACTTTTAATTACCAATCCCCTTTTCCTCGAGATATTTGCAGAGCAAATGATTTTCTAGGATAGGTATATAAATAGGATGGAGCGGAAAGATGGAAGGAAGGAAGCAAAGGCTGATGCAGGTTCTGTGAGATTGAATTCTGGCCGTTTATGTATTGATAAATTAAGTGCCTCGTGAATAACCCCTGAAATATTAACCTAAATCGTACTATACATTTTCTTAATTTCGTTTGGAGTAGGTAGATTTGGCAACTGATCGAAGGCCAGAAAGACCTATGCTGTGCAAAAGCTGTGAGACAACAATATCTTACTGAAATCGCAACAATACTTTTAATTGCCAATCCTGTTTTTTCGAGATATTTGCAGAGCAAATGGTTTTCTCGGATAGGTATATAAATAGGATGGAGCGGAAGGAGGGAAGGAAGGAAGCAAAGGCTGATGCAGGTGCAGTGAGATTGAATTCTGGCCGTTAGGTATTGATAAATTAAGTGCCTCGTGAAACTCATTATAGCGCATGCCACGAATATAGCCCCTAAAATATTAACCTAAATCGTACTATAAATTCTCTTAAATTCGTTTGGAGTAGGTAGATTTGGCAACTGATCGAAGGCCAGAAAGACCTATGTTGTGCAAAAGCTGTGAGACACCAATATCTTACTGAAATCGCGACAATACTTTTAGCGAATTTTTGAAGAAAATTAAGCTATTGCTCTCGCCTCAAAATTTGTAGAATGTGAATTTTTGAAAAAATTTTATGCAGAAATCCGTTTCAGGCTATTCTGAATCTTATTCTGAAGTTTAACGCATTTTTTTATGTATGTATGTATGTATGTATGTATGTGTCATTCCAGACGATAACTGTCCGTAGAATTGTGCTAGAAACTTCAAACAAATTTTAAAATGTTAAGGACACAAAACGAAAGTTCAAGTTCGTTGGCCAGCATGATCGGATTACATCTTCGGGTTGAAATTTTCAAAAATGTAGTCAAAAATTTCAGAATAGCCTGTTTTTTGCGATTTGTTGTGCGAAATAATTTTTCAGCATACTAACATGCGGTATATTCGGAATCAGTGTAAAATTTCCTATAAGAATATGTATCAAGTTTTCAAAAATTTCAAAGTTGAAAAATCAGTCAAAAATCGAAATAATGCCGTTCGCTAGTTGTAAAAATCGGTAATATTTGCATGAAACATTGTCCAAATTCAGATTGAACTACTCTTATGGAAGTATCCCTGTATAACCAATCCTAGAACCATGCTGTTTAAAACGTAGGTAGTAGGTGCTTGTTAAAAAAAGAAAAAAAAAAAAAAGTAATCACAACTGATGAGTTTACTCTGTGAAATATTCCGTCCTCCGACTCTCTCGGGCGCTCTCTTTAATGTTTTACGCTCAACTGTTTTAGGACTTGATGCAGCTTTAATACTGACTGTGGCTTAGAAGATATCAGCCGTGTTCTAAGCCATGGCTAACTTCTTCTAATAGAAGAAGTTCTATTTATGTACGTATGTACTTCAAAAATTCGCTCATAGGGTCATGCTTCATGTCTGGATTTTTAATTACCAATCCTGTTTTCTCGAGATATTTGCAGGGCAAATGGTTTTCTCGGATAGGTGTATAAATAGGATGGAGCGGAAGGAGGGAAGGAAGGAAGCCGAGGCTGATGCGGATGCAGCGGGCCTGCCAATCGGGGAAACACCCTGACCTAGGAACGGGGGCTGTCAAAGAGGTAGAAACTTGGTGGAGACCGTCGCGACTTCCTCCGGCCCCCGGGGGACTCGGCCTCCTCTTCAGACAGGGGGAAAAGCGCGGACGGGGGCTGAAAAACGCACGTGGTTCCGAAGGGGGTTTCGGAGTTCGAAAGAAGGGACCTCTTTGTGAGGCGAGTGCGCATGCGCCGCCGAGGATCTCTTCCGTCGCCGGCACTCGTCCAGTGTCGAGCGTGGATCAACCCCGCAGTGTGACTCGGGCACCGCTATGTCTCACACTCATCGTAGCTAGCTATGTCAGTGTTGACCACCACATCATGGGTGGCTCTACTGTTCGTACTGGCTGCCACCGCCAGGATCAGGCACGCACACAACAATTCCACCCATACACTCACAGGTAATTTATTTCCAATTTTATAAATTTATAAAATTTTATCATCTAAAATCAATTATCTCCAAATTAAAAAAAAAAAAATTAAAACAATTTTTTAAATCACAAAAAATTTGAACCTAATTCACAATCAATCGCCAAAATAATCCACATTTTTATATCCCTCCCAATAATACAAAATTTAATTCTCCCCCTCCCGACAATTATAAAATATCAACTGTCAATACTGTCCGATTAATAAAACTCGTCCCATTCCAATCAATTCAAAATTGTGTTACCGAAGAAAATTTTTCATCGCGATTTCTTAAATCTATTCCCCTCAATAGTGAATAATAATACTTACAATCACGATATTCAAATATAGTTCAAGAGTATTTATCTAAAATGGAAAATTGAGTAAGAAATTCTAGTTGGGAAATGCCACTCCCCCCTCGATGACCGGGATCTGGTTGAGCGGTTCCCCTCTCCATTTCTTTCTACGACCGGCTTTCTCTGAGGTATTCTGAAGTTGTATAACAGACGAAGTACGTAATAAATTGCAATATGTGTTACTTGATTCTAACAAAAATATCGGATTTACGCCGAGAAATAAACATTATGTTCCGAGAAAAACCGTTCGAAATTGCCGAATTCACTTAAATTTAGATTTAATGTTTGATTAAATGGTAATTCGGTTGTTTGACAGTTGGAACAGGAGATTTGAAAGGGTGGGATCTGTTTTTCGTAAAAAAGGGGGCGAGGAATTTGTCCGAAGGGGTAGGAAGGGACAACCTGCATTGCGTCTTGTCTGGTCGGCGGACTCCACGTGTCTTCTGGGACGGTCCACGTGTGATCCTCCGGGACACCCCTCCCAATCAACACCCCTGGAAACTAGACTAAAGTCTTCAATCAAGCTTCCTCGTGAAAGTTGACCAATCGGTAGGGTTTTGAGTGGGGAAAGAAAATGGAAACGCGTTGGAATGACAATTTTTCCGCATTTTTCCGACCAGTCGGTTGACAACCATCTTGACCTATTTGTAAAATTTTCCTAGGATCCGTACCTAGTCCTTTCTTTCGGATTCGCATCCAAACAATACAACCCGATGGATCAGAGCAATCAATGTTACCATGATATTAATCAATTATGATCATTATCCTAATAAAGACCCCTATTCTTGTCAGCTTGATCCATTTCCACTCCACTGATTTAGTGAACTTGCATACTGAATTCAAGGATTCGTATAGTAGGAAAAAGGCGTATTGATCAAAGAGTGAGACGTGAAATTTCCCAAAGCTGGACTTTCGTAGACAGTGAGTTAGGTATTTATTGGTAGCTCTCCAATCTTTTACTGAATATTGAACCTGAATTTGATGCACTAATATAATGAATACCGAACCCATTTAGTACAGTTAAAACACGATAATATCAAAATCTAAACCCATTCCCTCCTGTGCACTTTCCTACCTTTCCACTGCACTGGTAGTATGTCATTGAAAATCTAGCACTGATATAAAAAAAGGCTGATAAATAAATTTAGAATAGAAGAATATATATATATTTAATTTGAAGTATGTTGATCGTAGAGTATTAAAGTAGTGGTGGCTACCACTACCTTATATATATATATATATATATATATATATATATATATATATATATATATATATATATATATATATATATATATATATATATATTATATATATATGTGTGTGTGTGTGTGTGTGTGTGTGTTTGTGTGTGTGTGTGTGTGTGTGTGTGTGTGTGTGTGTGTGTGTTTGTGTGTGTGCCATTCCAGACTATAACTCTCCTTAGGATAGATATAAAAATCCCGTTCCTGCACCAAAAAATCAAGCTCAGAAAGGATGAGTTCATTGGCCAACAATTTTTGAGCACATAAATTGGTCAAATTTCAATAAATGTACTAAAAATGGCAAAAAACGGCCATAAATCGATAAATTTATATACTTTTAGCAGAGCTTCAGTCAAAACAACATTATCAACGCTTAACTAGGACATGAACGATGTTTGCACAAAATGAGGCTGAAAATGTACTTTTAAGGGTAGCGGGTAACTTCCGATTTTCAGGTCGATTTTGGCGATTTTCAGCTTTCATTTTCTCGGTTGCTGTTTTCCAGACTTGTTCCAATTTTTTCAGCATGTACTATAAGGCCTTCCTCTTCAAATTGGTCGGATAGTTTAATGATATGAAGAAAACATTTAAAAACAGGACCATCCTGCTACGATGAACCGTTTTTGAGAAATAGACACCCAAAATTGGAAAAAAGTGATTTTTCAGGAGAGCCGATTTTCCAAAAAGTTCGCCTCAACTCGTCGCAACTGTTAATTATAAACTAATCAATTAAAGCATATTAAAGAGATTGAACGCAGATCCATATTTAAAGGTTACTGCAATGTGAACAAAATACCTTCATAGGTGTTGTTCTGGAACGTGATGTAGGTACCCTATAGAATTCGGAATTTTAGTTGTGTGTATAAATTTGATACGGTACTTTACATCATGATTTATTCAATAACATATTTATTCTAGCATGACAGATTTTAGCTTCAGAGTAGGATCTATAAATCCAAGAGCAACGTTATTTGGAAATATAAGGTTTAAAAATTCTTAATTAAGTGGATTTCAATATTTTCGTTGTTGCAATCTACCGGTTTATTGCATTAAACGCACAACGCAAAATGTGTGATTTACACCTACTATTAGTAAATCGTTTTCTAGATCTTATGTTCACTGCTGGTGAAATGCCTGTGCCATAAAACAAAATGATGAATACCAAAAATGCTTCATTCGTTCCATTTTAGCGAATTTTTGAAGAAAATTAAGCTATTGCTCTCGCCTCAAAATTTGTAGAATGTGAATTTTTGAAAAAATTTTATGCAGAAATCCGTTTCAGGCTATTCTGAATCATATTCTGAAGTTTAACGCATTTTTTTATGTATGTATGTATGTATATACATACATACATACATACATATGTATGTATGTATGTATCATTGCATCACTATGTATGTGTCATTGCAGACGATAACTGTCCGTAGAATTGTGCTAGAAACTTCAAACAAATTTTTCAATTTTAAGGACACAAAACGAAAGTTCAAGTTCGTTGGCCAGCATGATCAGATTACATCTTCGGGTAGACATTTTCAAAAATGTAGTCAGCAATTTCAAAATAGCCTGTTTTTTGCGATTTGTTGTGCGAAATAATTTTTTCAGCATACTAACATGTGGTATATTCGGAATCAGCGTAAAATTTCCTATAAGAATATGTTATATCAAGTTTTCAAAAATTTCAAAGTTGAAAAATCAGTCAAAAATCGAAATAGTGCCGTTCGCTAGTTGTAAAAATCGGTAATATTTGCATGACACATTTTCCAAATTCAGATTGAACTACTCTTATGGAAGTATCCCTGTATAACCAATCCTAGAACCATGATGTTCAAAACGTAATTAGTAGGTGCTTGTTAAAAAAAAAAAAAGAAAAGGAATCACAACTGATGAGTTTACTCTGTGCATGTGTTAATAATTGATTCCATGTTCGTCTATCAAAATCATAAACTAAAATTTCTCTACACAATCAATAGCGACTGAAATGTCGAAGATTTCTTCAAAAATTCGCTCATGGGGTCATGCTGCATGACTGGACTTTTTTAAAATGTTATTGGGATATTATCTCATAACTTAAATTGAGTCGTAGATTATAAACTCATTAACTTGATTGACTTGTTGCACCAATTTATTTACACTGAAAAAAAAAAAATAAATAAAAAATAACGACGTAGCGAATAGAAAGAGAGAGAAAGAAAAATAAATTATGTGATGTGAAACTTGGAAACAATATAATATATTTTATTGATAAAATAAAACGTAATCCATACTAGTCCTTATCGCGAATTTTATGAAATATGTTTTACGTTGAACTTTAGTTGAAGTGTTTGGGTGGTGTGTCAGTATTACACATTATTAGGAACATCGGCGTTATTTATATATAAATGCTCTTGATATTTACAAATTCCGCTACATTCAACATATAACAAGTATGAACCCCTGGGATGTAAATGTAGGAATATCAAAAATACCGAAGCTTCGTAACACAGCATACTTTTTTCTGAACAGTTTTATTCAATTGGGATGGGGGTGAAAATAGTGTTAGCAGTATTTTTGTGTTGTTTTAGATTCCGTTCTGCAAGCTTTTGGGTTTCTATGCGGAAGAAAGATGAATTTGATTCTCCGAATGGTATCCATATCCCCTGAAGAGTGGGACATAATATCCTGAAAGTTCGCTGAAGCAAAAGTAGATGAAACTACATAAAACTACCGCTTTTTTCACATTCAACCCAATTGAGTAGTATTCTATCACATGATGTCTGAATGAGGTGAATTCAGTGTTTTGTTAACCATTACCGACGGGAAACGCGAAATCGTTTGTATTTTCTTCTTTTATTTTGTAGGTAATAAAAATCAGCGGTGCATTTTTTGTTAAACTAGGTACCTGAATAATCCACTAGGTCTACTTATAGTGCGGTCTTATCAATCCCGGTAATACATGATACAATATATAAATGTAATATATTCATGTAACACATAATATAATGATCATATAGTACTATATATATATATATATATATATATATATATATATATATATATATATACATATATAATACAACTGAATAATCTAAAAATCCAAAATTTTCTTTGAATCACTGAATTTTAATTAGGTTGAGTTTTTGCCATAAAATTGGTTTTTAACAATATATTTCTACTGAAATTTCAAAAATACAGACTATAAAAACATTGGCGATTTAAGAAAAGTCGCTCAACGATCATGCTGCATGACTGGAACTCTTCTAAACACACATTGTCTAGGCATTTTGTATAGTGGCTAAGATAATTCGGGCAGGTGTATAAAATGAAATTATTGAAATGGTTTCTTTTTTGTTTTCCCCAATTTTAGTTCCATACAGCTTAGTGTAAGCTCGATTACCACCACTTTTAGAGAAATTTTACCCAGATCAAATTTTTGCTAAGGTCAGTAGTCTTGATGCTCGCATCTCAAAAATACATGAAATCGAGTTATCAATCCCTTCATTAAAATTCAGATAATTTGGTCTTATTGATTAGTATCTCTTTGTGACTAGTTAAAACAAGTTTTGACAAATTCGTGAGGAGAATGGAATGACATTTCACACATTGACCAAAATGCTTTAGTCAATATATAGAATGACTAGTCAAAGTATGAAACACCTCAGTTAGACACATTCATCGGCCGTTTTAGGAATTATATACAATGCTTAATCAATTAATAAAATGCCTAATTTCACACGTTGACTATAAGTTTCATATTGCACTAATTACTATCACATTATGTGTTACATAAATATATGATGGCTTTATAAATAATGCCTCAATTATACACATTGACTATAACAAATAGCATCTGGACGCGAAGTCAACTGAAGACTTGGGCAGGGGCTTACTCGAATTAATAAACCTTCCAAATTTGACTCTTCCATTGTAATATACACAGAAACTTTGAATAATTATGTTTAATGTTAGTGATAACGTGTAAATAGATTATAAGATAATAGTTGTAATACAGAGAATTTGATTGTTGTTCCAGGTGCTTGCATTTCCATTATTTAATTACCGATTTACAAACCGTAAATCAGTTGTATTTTCTTAGCTCTTGATGAAATATTGTGCTATAGCACATCACATGACGATTTTGAGAGATTTCGCTCGGTTAAATAGTAGAGACATTTTCTTGAGACACTCCTAGTATTCACCCAGAGGCAAAAAGAGAGTGACAAGCGAGGGGAAAATGAACTACCACCTACATTTTGAGTAACTTGTTTGAATTTAGTCCTTATCCAATCCACCCTACAGTTTATTACTAAATTTAATTCTTCGCAATTTATGATTTCTCTGTCGAACTATTATCAGGTTACGTACGGTTCTTATCTAAGAGGGGTCCGACGGACGAAGCAATTTAGGATGCATGAATAACATGCCTGCACAGTGAAACAATGCAACCGGGAGTCATGCAGTATTTTTTTGCGATCAAAAGTATATTATACCAGACAATTCTTTTTTTTTTTTTTGACATTTCATGTCTTTGCTATGGCACGTAAACTAAAAAAACGTCACGGAAAATTGCTCACGAAAATATTTTGATGATTTCCACTTACAACCGAGTCGTTGCTAGGGAAATGGTACTTCGTCGTTTTTCATCCCACAAAATTCGTTGACCATTCGTTCGAAAGCTCTCGATTTACCCAAACGTATTATGTTAACTACTGTGAAGTGCGTGGGCAACAAGCTGAGTTATGAGCAAGGTTATTTGAATAATTGTGTACACTCAGGTGATCATTCTCAATAATTGATATTGTGAACATGATTGCAACCGCTTGTTAATTTCTGATGGTTTCATTGAGCTGGTGTTTCGATGATTTGATTCATAGCAAGTCATCCAAATATTGCAAGAACATTTTGATTTGTGAAGCGGTGGCTAAATCCTTTTAATTGGCAATTTCTATACTTTACACTCTAGGAAGCTGTAATTTCGTATGTATCCTCTTTAGGACATTTACTTGACGATGCCCAGGGTCCGGATCAGATGAGTGGCTCTTAAAGCTAATTTCTATGTTTTACACTCTAGGAAGCTGTAATTTCGTTTGTAGTCTCATTAGCACATTTACGTGACGATGTCCAGGGTTCGGATCAGCTGAGTGGCTCTTAGAGCTTGCAGACTCGTATGCAACACATACTTGTCTTCAACTAAAGACATAAAATGTCCCAATGTGTTGCAGACTCGTATGCAAGCGTATCGTTTATATGAAGCCGTGTAATCAAACACAAAACCAAACAAGGAGCCCACAAATTCAACTAATTCTAGTAATGCTTTCTACGCTTTCAATAATTTTCTTTTCTTTTTTTTTTGAGTTTCAGTCAAATTCCTTTCGTAATTTACTCTCCTTCTAGTTTCATCCTAAACTGAATAAATGTTTCGCTATCTATTGCAAAAAAAAGAAGGGGGAAAAAAAACGCTGAAAATTATTACACCAAGGTTTATTATTCCTGTATAAGATAGCCCTATAACGCAGAACTCTGGTCCGTAATTATTAAGCCCCGTTTATACCTAGTATATTTATTTCAAAACTCGGGACTTCGCGCCTCGCAAATGGGATCACTGCGTTACAGCACCATGACCCCATAATTTTACACTTTTTAGTAAAGTTGAAGGACAACGATCTTCGACTAAGCATTTTCCCATTAAGCAGAAGGGTGGCATAGGCTGCAAATTGTTTTGAAACTATGTATGTCCTATGCACATTAATTGCAATTAAGGTTGATTGGAGAAACAATTAGTCTTAGAGGACCCTCAGCTGATAAGTTCTCTTCTGTATTTAATAACACGGTTTTCAAGCCATTCCAAAGGCGCTCTATTCCAAATTTCAGTACCGGAGTCAACCTGGACAGAATGTAGCCTGCGAGGTCCCTCAGCTGAACTCCCCACCTCCATAACTTGTAAATGCATTCTCCATTATGTATCTCTGTATGCTCCATTTCAAATCTCGCAATTTTAAGTAGATTTGGAAAGAAATTAGCCTCTCAGTCCTCTCAGCTGATCAGTGCGCTTCCGTGCCGTGTAATTGTTTTCGAGGTGCCCCAAAGGAACTCCATCAGCACCATAAATTAAATTTCAGCACTTTTGTCAGTGGAAAGGAATCAGCTTTAAGGATCCCATAGCGGATCAGAGCCCCCCCCCCCCTAATTTGTAATTGTATTGTAGATGGTATACGACACGAGATGCGTAGAAACCTCAACGCAGAAATCTACCTAGTCTATAATCATTAAACGAAATCTATTATACATACAATATCTAAATAAATGTCACTGCATGGCCGTAGACGTCATCCGAGAAGACCTTAATTAAATTACACACAACACCTACACTTTCCTAATCCTTCTATATTTAACAAGAGCTGACTTATTGAAAATCAATGAGGTGATTTGCCTCACAAGCCCAATAGGATATACACATGTTGTAATAAACTTAATTTCATGAAGTCAGAATTCCATTGGAATTATAACAACTGATACAATTCTTAGAATTTCTAGGACGATTTTTAGCGAATTTTTGTAAAAAAATGAAGTTATTGCAATGGCTTTTAAATCAAAAATTTCTTCATTGAAATCCGTTTTGAGACATTCTGAAACGAATCCTAGAGTTCAACATTTCTTCATATATGTATATACGAGTGTGTGTGTGTGTCCTTCCATAGGATAACTAATCGATGATAAATAATCACAAATATTTAAGCAAACACATTTCAAGCAGCAGGAATCGATAATCTTTAATTAAAAAATAAATATAAATAAAAAAACTTCACATACCTAAGTACTTCTATCACAATTTTTTCTTTGATTAGATAAAGTCCCTCGATGTCGTCAGTTTCAATTTACCCATTTTCAATTTAATACAGGGAACCAACAGAACATCGTCCGAAGAGGAGTCAATTAAAATATTGAAGCCCTACATAGTTTACAAAAGAATTACACCAACATGAAGAATAAAATGATTTATAAAAGCGAAACAAGCCCCTAAAGTAATCCTATTTTCACATTTTTACGAATATAAAATAAATCGAACAGCCAGTTAGGAACTGTAAAGCCGATAGCGTTTGAGCAAATAATATTGTTGTGACTTATATCTATTTCCAAACGTAATTTTTCAATAAAGTATTGAAATAGCATAATGTTCCACTGATAAATAAGTGCCCCAATAAAGGAAAAAAAAAACCACCAGAAGTTCAGAACATCATCAGTATAAAATTAATAGCTATCGAAAACTTCTTGAAATAAAATCGAACCTCCTTGAGATAAAAATAATATGTAGAAAGAAAATACTACTTGTAGAGCTCGTAGGTAGTATCAAACGAAGAGATCAGGCACATCATTTAGATACCTAAATCATCATATTTCTTCAGTCTTCAGTGCAATCGTCACATTTTATCGTCACGGTTGAGTATGATTTGCAGATATTCTTCCGTCAATTGGAGCAAACATCAGCATACTTTGTGTCTCTCGTGCTGGGGAACAAATGGTACCTTTTCCTTATTCGGGTGTAGGTTCTTGCAATGATGGGTGATCTTGAGCGTCCATTACAAGGAGTTTTGAATCAGATAGGTATAGTCCAATCTTTTATCTCAGTGACTTCAGTAATGCGTGTTCTGTGGGCGTTTGACATCAAGAATTCGGACGAGTTGGTGGCCCAAATATTTCAAGAATGAGGCTCGAGACATGCAGTTATTATTATTCGTTTTATATATAATATACGAATTTATGCCTGCGACATTCACAAGGTGGAAGAACACAGCTAAGGGCCACCTATAGGTTTTTCTCCCAATATCATAATTTGCACAAAGCTGATCAATGGTATCCACTCCGCTTTTTTTAGCATTATAAAAAGTCACGATTTCTGGTTTCTTTTTATCTCCTGTGCTCTCGTTGATTACTTCCTCGTGGTAGAGAGTCAAAAGTAGGATGACTGCCTTATTTTTTAATGGAATGTAAGACACCAAACTCATATCTTTGGTAAAGCCAAATTGAAAGCTGTGAATCTCTCGCTGTTTACTGGGTTGGAAGGGAAGAGGTATCATCATTTTGGTTTCTCTCAATGTACCAACTAAAATCAGCTTCTTTTGTAGCAAGGTTTCTGCCAAAAATCACCAGCATACCAATTGTCCGTGGTTACGTCACGGCCCGTGGATAAAATTGGCTCCACCAAACGAAAAACAATATCGGTTGGGGTGTTCCGTTGTACGAATGGTCTTTGTGGTTGAACTCGTACATATATTTCAAATTTCAGGAGGTAAAATGTGTTTGCGTCCACAATAGCAAAACTTTTTATTCCTTCTCGCTACGTCTTGAGTGGCAAATACTGACGGAAGGTACATCGACCACGAAAGCCCACGAGTTGCTCATCGATGGTAACATATTCATGGGGAGTGTAGACAGACTGAAATTTGTTCCAATCAGCTCTACCAGCCCACGAATAGGGTCCAGCTTATCAGTTTTCCTCCTCTTAAAGCGGGTCTCCATTTCATCAAAAACGAATGTAACGTTGTTTTCAGCTACAAAGAGGAACCTTCCTCAACACATAGTAACAGATAATTTTTTAGGACCAGCTTTACCCCATAGGTCTATAGTTATGAGCTGATTTGAAAACCCCAGCTAATAGCAGCAAGCCAAGTAGAGCCCTAATTTCGGTCCCATCAGTTTCAGCAGCATCACGAGCCCGTTTAAATTTCCCCTGAACTGACCATATCTTGATGTTAGTGTTGTTTACTATCAAATGAACTATATCATCATCAAAATATTTAGAAAATTCGTCATTTTAACTGTCACGACGGTTTCTTTGTCCCACGTCAAAGCTCACGCTCCAGAAATTTGTTTTGGAATCCTTCCTCTCCCACCAACTATTTATATAATCGCCCATTGTCCATATTGCCGCGAGTGTTGAACTATGCCTTGCAGGAGTGCTCGGATATAGAAATTTCTAGCCAATCAGTGTCTGTTTTTAAAAACAAGATTGTTCGCAGCTTCTTAGCTTAATATTGTAGGTAGATTGACAACTGGCATTGTCGATCTTTTTTTTTCTATCAGTATTGTTTCCTTTTTAAAACTCTAAGTAGACATTTTTGCTGAAAATGGTACTTAATTTCATTAATATTTGCAAAACAATAGATAAAATCTGCTTAATAGCTACAAATCCAAAATATTTTTTGGATTGATGAATATTATTAAGAAAGAGTAGTTTTGCCATAAAATTAGTAGTGAACAATTTCTTTTTACATAAATTCCAGAATTTTCAAATCAACTTAACCTGCTAAAATAATTTAAGAAAATTCGCTCATACAATCAAGCTGCATTACTGGAACTTTTTTTTTTTTTTTTTTTTTTTTAATATATAGTTTTGTCTGGTTGTTGACTTACTGCAGAAAAACTGACGGATATTCAGATAAGGAACCAAAACTCTTCACAAAACAGTGAATTGTATAAAAGAATTGGAAATTTTGATTCCGGCGGATAAAACAATTTTCATCAATTTGCACCTGGCTGTTGCATTATTTAAAAAATCCGAATTGCAAGTGATATTTCGGCTATTGTCGCGCCACTGTAGCCTTCCCGTTCAGCGCACTAATCGCTCAATGTGAGTGAGACGGGTCAACTGGCCAGCTTCTTTATTCATCACCACAGTAACATGTCTATGGCCGTATTTAGATCAGATATTGATTCCATTGATAAATTATTTATTGGCCGTCGGGGGGAGTAACCCAGACGCTCCACTACGGTAGTGCGTATAGAAATTCTCTCGGCATTCCTTTTTTTTCGGAGATGCGTGCAGAGCTTGCCGACGAACCTGGCTGGATAGAGTGATTAGGGTGGTGACCGCATGAAGGGGTGCGAGGTGGAGGGTAGTGAGGGATGAGGAGGGGGGTTGAGTGTGATGTAAAACACATAGGTCCAATCTATCAACGTCTAAGGAGAACTGGACGTTTAATTGATTGAATATCGGCTGATTTCATCACGGGTTATGGTACGATGGGTCGTGAAGGCACCAGGACATTGCTATACGTAGTTGCAGCGTAAATACTAGCAAGTTCAATACGGATTAGGTACTTTCCCTACATCTTGAAGGACTATGGGAAAGGTACTCAACGGTCATGAAAAACGTTTGAGCAACACTAAAGCATAGGTCTCAACCCCCTTCACGAATGAGAGGCATTTATGCACCAATATCTGTCAGACACGCAATCTACTTGAAGATACAGAATCTGCACAAACCTCAGCATCAACTTGAAGAAGAGGTGGACTTTGAAGTTGAGATTTTTAGGTATCCCTACAAAATTTTCTTTTAAAAAACTTCCATAAACTATTCACTCTGGGAGGAGCATTACGACTAATTAATGTAAATAATAAAAAAATATAGTATAACTATAGAAAAATTAAAAATGAAAAAATGAATTAATAATAAGTTAAATTAATAAGTTAAATAATTGTAATAAAACATCTGAAGGATAACCATGTCTAACATAGGCGTAAGGAAAGGTGGTTTTCAGGTGTTTGGTCTTCACCATCAATTCCTATCAGAGTTAAGTTAAAACTGTAAATCGAAGGGTTCAAGATGTTTCTTTGGCCTGTGAGTATGGAGATGGCAGCTCGCTGTTTGTTTTCATGTTGTGGATGGCATTTGTGATTAACTTGGTTAACTTTCGGCCTTGGTATGACTTAGGGGTTTGTTGTATTAGTTGAATAATTATCTAAGCTGTCTGCTGTATAGTATCCACTATATCTTCGGTTTAAATTTCTTCTTCTTGTCCACTTTGGACAATTTGGGGGGGAACGTGCTGTGGTGTGAAGGAGAGTGGTCCTGTTGAAGTTTGACAAGTAATATATAATTGGCTTTCAGTGAATCAAACGCCTGGATCAGTACTTTTTGGGGTTTTGCTGGGGCGCCTATATGGTTGTGGGCGTTGAGCTCGGCGGTCATGTTGTTTGGAGAATGTTAGGTGAACAGCGAGCGTAATATGTGGGAAATCTTCCCAATCGAGTCCGTTTGATGGGTTGAGAAGTTGGTAGCGGTTTTCAATTACAGCTGAATATGAGTCCCCATATACACCCATCTCTCATTTTCTTCTGTTTTTGTACGAAAATCGGACAGACTTTGCTATCTGCTAGGTGGTTGAGACCATTGCAGTTAATGCAGCGCTGTTGGCTAGCGTCGTTGGAGGGACAAGCCAGGCTTTCATGTTTGTCTCCGCAGTGTAGGCACCGAATGCCATCCCGGCATTGGTATTCAACGTGTCCTATTCTTTAACAAATTGAACAGATTCATACTGGGGGATTATATGTGTCTACTTTGCAGCGTGTGTCCTTTGGGGGGTGTGTTGATGTATACTGGGGAAAGGACTGGGCGTGAAAAGTGAGAAACACGTTCCTTTGTTTATCTTTTTTCATCCTTCATAACAATGCAGCTGATGCGTACGACACAAACCAAACGGAGACATAACCCTTGTGAGCAATATAGCAAGTTTTAGACACTTCATGTCTGAAAACCCAGTGAATACTGCAATGATTCCTGAAACCTGGTTCCAGCCGGCCAGAACATAAACTTCCATGGATATAATCCCGTCCGCCATGACTGAGGTGATGGAAGAATCAAAATCACAGTTCTATACACGAATATCAATATTCCACAACGATTGATAGTTGGAACGTACGTGACAGCAGCATCCATTAGCCTTGCTGGAAACCTAGAATTGGCCATAGCCTCAATCTACAACCCTCACACGAACAGGATATCAAACACTAAATGGAAAAGGCATTTAAAGCATTTCCAGGAGGAAAGGAGAAGATTTCAACTACCACCACACAGCCTATGGGAGCTCTTTCTCTGACAGATAAGCAATTAATCCGAATGAGGCCGCAACTGACTCAAATCTGATCTATCTAAATGATGGCAGCTCACACTACTTCCACCAGTCAACCAATAAACACAAACAGCGGTGGATATAACGTTTTTCACACCTAACTGGGCACCAAAATTCACGTGGAAGACGTTAAATGATACCCTTAGATCGACATTGGCCAGCAGCGAATGAGCAAGAAAGCCACGATCCGAGCTATGTTCGATTATGGTTCGATTTTCTCTGGGGCTGGTTCCAGATACAGCCTGCATAAGGTGGACAGAGCTCAAAATCGAGCTCCTAGAATAGCACTAGGGACCCTACCTTCTATTCCTAGCAAAGCAGGAAAAACTCCGTTCCATCAACGAAGAAAACTCCAAGCCGATAGGTCCTAATAAAACAACACAGTAGCAACCCAACGGGTTTCAGTGACATCCAAACCCTGAAAACCGACAACCAGACTGCCCAATACTGTGTGAGCGTTGCATGAAATTCGACAACAAACGGCAACGGATCCTCCAAACCTCACAGTTTTGTGGTCTTCTATTGGTTCTACAAAATCCCACTCGCAACAATGAAACTGCCAAACACCGTCGCTGCGGCAGAACGTCAATCACAGGAGAACCTCGGAACTAAGTGGCCCAACAGCCGAATCATCTACACCGACGGCTCACGACCTGAAGGAGGATCAGGAAGCGCCTTTTTCGATTCCAGCTGACACTATGCCCGGGGAACACGAATATGGAGCCAAGCCGTACTGGAATTTTTAGGGGGTTAATCCACACAATCCATGAAAATGTCACCAAAATCGGCCCGTTGTTCTTGAAGTTGCACTTGTGCTACCCATTTTAGTCGTGCGCATGCGCAATAATTATTACATAACCTATAGAGATAATATTCATAAGACCCTAAATCCTTTGCCAACTACTTCTTTAGTGTTAACGGATCTTAAGAAATCGACATTATAAGAAAGTAAAGTTTATGTATGCGTACGACCTACTGATGGTTTAACAGCATTCAATTTTGTAAGAGAATTTCTAGAGATAACCAGCACATTCTACGGAAGTTTCTATGGAAGAAAAAAGTATCGGAAACTCAACGTGGCCCACGCAGTGTGCTGTGATGCGAGGAATCCGGAAATATAGGAAAATAGGTCCGGTAGCTCAGACGGTTAAGAAGGACTCGAAGAAAGACGGGCTATAATGGTGTTGGGTGGAACAAGGCAATCGTGAATGAGCCTTTAAGCTTGATGATCCTTCAAAAGGCTCATTTTCTTAGATCTATCTAATGTTTAATGCATACTTTAAATAATATTTAATAACAATTGTAAATAAAAATACCTGGTTGAAAACCCAATATTAATAAACTTATGTTATTTTATTGTATTATTTAATGTTATTTAATTTAATTTATTTATTTTTCCTTGAAATCGTAAAGTATATATATCATTCGCCGACAAGAAATAACAAATAATTGATATTAAAATAAATATAACAATATAAAATTCACAAATTTAACACCATGATTAGTCAATAATCTCATCGAGGGAGTATGGCGACAATGCGACTAATCTATCCTAAATTGTTTTCATGAAGATGGCGTCTCAAAATTCCTTTTGAGTGTTGAGTAAACCATTAAAGATTTTCGATACATAGAAGTCAGTATTTTGGAAAAGAGTCAGGGGGCAAGTAGGAGTTAAAAGATCATCACGACCGCGTGTACTTGTTGATGTGTCCCCTTGGCGTGGAAATGATGGTGACTCAATTCCTCTTCGTCTGAGATATCGAAGCCAGCCCATAGAGAGCTTTCGAGCTTTCTAAAAACGTGAATGTTAGAAGTGAGAAAACTGAACAGAAATTACTGATTGACGAATACTATTATAGAATACTATTATAGTCGTATAACACTAAGATAATCTGTGATGTTTTATGTTATGCATGCTTTATGTGATGCTCGATCTTTGTACAAGCTGTTGTCTCAAAATAAACTAAGTGAATGAATCTGAAGGCAGAGCCAGAAAAAGGCTAAGACATGTAGTAAGTGGTAGCCTGTAAGTTGGGAGAAAGATTATAAGGAACTCGTACTGCCTCACAGCCTCATTCATGCATTCAAACTCAAATCTACAAATGCCTTCTCTCTTCCTCTGCCCTCAGTTTCCACTAAGTAACTTAGATCTCCTTTCCATTGTGGTTCGGATCATTCAATTTTCAGTTCCTTAGTTCTCGTTTCTTATAGCGTGAGGAGGTGTGACCGAGTGATGATGCGGAGGAGACAGAAGACAATGTAATGTATATGTGAGTGTACATTTTATACCGAATGTCTCGTCTTACATAGTGACATAGACGTATAGAATCAGTTAAATAACGAATTACGAGTCAAAATGATTGAGTGAAAAATAGAGCAGTAATGTACACTTATACATACTAATATGGAAAATAGGAAATAGGGCTATAATACGTCAGTACCAACCAATATCCATAACCACAACCAAAGGTAGGAAAGCTTTGAGCGTGTGCAAGAAGTCGGAAAAATTATAGAGTATACGTTTTTACTTGCTGATAAATTTTAGTTTCGTATCTGTCTATGTGTCTGCACCAATTCCTTGTCACGCCTAAAACTATGCTAGCTTCTAGTTTTATTTTGAAGAAATTTTCACAGATTGCGTGGGTTAGCTCGCAAATAGTCTCCAGCGAATTTCATTGTCGTCGAATCTTTGAGCAGCAGTAGCGTGAAAGCATTAACAAAAGTGAATTGCTCAAGTCGTCGATTCATTACGATCTATCTGTCCCAATTCCTTCAAATTCGAGGGAGTTGTTGGCTTTGGTATCTAGTTGGTGATCTATGGATTGTATCACAACTCGTTGAGTAATATCGATTATGAAAGCGCAAAACTAAAAATAAAATTGGTTGACACAGGTGACAATCCAAGACTGATGATCAATTTTGATGAAATTTTTCACTTTGGAAATGCATGTTTAATCTATTTTCTGTGTGTATGCTATAGAATCGTGATGCTCTTTGTAATGCCAAAATATTGTTTAACTGAACGCAACAATTTAAAAAAAATCATAAATAAATAAAATAAAATCCTTCAACTACAAGAAGTAAAGCGTCAGCTCATGGAATCGGCGTGGAGTCTTTCTCCATGAAAAGAAACGGTTGGAATGTCCGTCTCCCTCTCTCGGACGGGGGTGGCATCTCACACTTATCCGGGTGTAATAAAACATCCCAGTTCGTTAAATATCGGGGACTCGGGTGATTTATGTCCTCTGGTGTAACGTGGGGCGAAGAGGGGTGATGGAGGGACGACCACAAAGCTCGGTGTTACATTCGTTAACAGCTTCACAGCGTGAACTAGGCTGAGAATGACTGTCCGATCGGAGGTCCCGCTCCTGACAATGCTCCTCCTCATTATGATAATGCCCAATCAATACGGAACTGTCCCTGTCAGAGTAAATAAAAATTCTTTTTCTCCGCGTGATTTATAAACGTCCCCCTGCACGCCTCGGACCATCGATGCAACAGTTATCGTCTTAATCCTTTTTCTTCTTGTAGTTTTTCTTGTCTTCTTACTCTGACAACAACATTGAAGTTCAAAGAAAAGTGGTAAATTAGGCGCAATATCGGTTTAATCCATCTACTGTGAACTAAGACATACAATTACGAATCGGTAGAATGAGTCTACATATAGCTTTTCCTAGTGAAAATTCGGAATTTTCCAGACCAAATTAAGAATTTTCCATTTCAATTTCCGAACTTTCATTTTAATTTTAGAATTTTCCGTTCCAATTTTAGAATTTGATTAATACTCGTGGATTACATCAGAGCAAGAACTAAGAAAAAGTGGGGTGAAGAGAAGGAAGTGAGTGGGTAGCACACCCTTGTTTACTTTCAGTTGATCTGTGAGACCGTTGCTCCTCATGATTAGTTGCAGTAGGTTCGAAATTCATGTACCATATCCCTCGATATTTACCTGCATGACCTATAGTAACATGACTCCCGATATCATTAAGCCACTGCAAAGTTCAATAGTTATTGCCGACGGAAAACTGATTTCCTATAACTGTAGATGCGTAGCTTCATAAAAGGCAACGTACCTATTCAGTGAGCAAACTTTTTCCATTAGAATAACTCTAGTTCGCAAATTGTCAAAAATATTAAAGTAATTATGAAATTGAAATGAGAAACTCTGAAATTAAAGTGGAAATTTCTGAAATTGGATAGCGAAATTCTGAAATTGGTTTAGAAAAACCTGAATTTGGTTTGGGAAAATTTGAATTTTGTTTTGAAATTCATATTCCGAATTTGGTTTTTAAAATTCTGAATTTTGCCTGGAAAATTCCGAATTTGACACGTGGAAAAGATATATACAGGATGTCCAAAAAGTAACCCCCCTCCCCCTACTTTTAGTTTATTATTTCCAATAATAAGCCTATGTGATCGTGTAGCAAAAAATTGTTATAACCCCCCTCAAACTTTGTCACTTTACGTTTCAAGGTGCGTAGAATCCAAATTTGAAATGGCCGTCCGCCTTTCGCCGTCCGGGCCATAAAAGACCTAAGAATTTACTTAAAAATCCCGTTCTTTCGCACATAGAACGGGGGTTCTAGGTTAGGAATATGGTCCTAACGTTTAACCATCCCGATCGCTTTACTCGCATAGATGCTATGGGCCAAAAACGGGCGAAAAAGTGTCTTTTTCGAGACTTTGAGTGTAGACTTACGCACGCGAGATGTAGACCTGGGGCACGCTTGGCAGGGGGTCACGGTTGGTGGTGAGGTGGGTGAGCGAGGGGTGGAGTGAGAGAAGGCGCCGCGGCACCTTGTGGTGTCTGGGGTTACCAGGGGCGTAGCAGAGGGGTGTAGGAGAATGGATATTTATTACTTTTACGTGTTATACCCATATAATCACGTGTTACACCGCGGCACCATGAGGTGGGTACGGCGTTCCTTCGAGGCATGAATATGTGTTTTTTTCTAGGTCATATTTGTGTGTTAATACCAATGCTTTTCCTACGCATATTTAATAACATATCCTCTCGACTTTACGAACGTACTTAGATAATGATATTATTACTTTTACGTGTTATGTCCATATTATAATACACTGCGGCACCATGAGGTGGGTACGGCGTTCCTTCGAGGCATGAATATTTGTTATTTTCTAGGTCATATTTGTGTGTTAATACCAATGCTTCTATTTATTAACATATCCTCTCGACTTTTCGTACGTACTTAGGATAACGATATTATTAAGGCAATAACTATTTGAATAGATAGGAGCTCAAATCGAGAAATATAAACATGCGTATATAATTATAGAAGTATAAGTTGTGGCAACTCGAAATAGGACACGCCGAGGAGTCTGGACGGGCCTTATGACGTACGCAAGCCAACTAAAACTACGATCAAACTCAATTGAAAAAATAATAAACCTTTATGAAATAATTTGCAGCGTTTTAATAGGTACTTATTGTAGATTACCTATCTTGTTTTCCTCAATATTATTTGAGATATCGAAGTGAAACTTCAAAAGCGTTTTGCAGTGCCTGATAATAAGTTTTATGCAAAAAAAAAAAAAAAAAAAAAAAAAAAAAAAAAAAAAAAAAAATTCTTACGAGAAGTAAGACACTTATGAGACTTATGAGAAGTGTTTTACCACTACTGTGGATAATTTCCTTTCAATTTTTTGCCGAGTTATTTGAAGCAAGAATTGCATTATCTGATTCCGTTTTCCAGTAGCGCTGAAGAACCATGAAAAAGAGCTGTTTTCTCTAAAATTACCTATCTTTTGATTAAAAAAAAAAATTTTTTTTCACCCCGCTTTTGAGCAGTCAAAACTTTTTGATTTTTTTTGTCTTCAAAATTTTATTTGCTTAGAACTTATTAACAGGCTCTCCCAGCAAGATCTCCAAGTTTCACTTCGATATCTCAAAAAATTGTAGAAAATAGTGTGGGGGGAGGGGAGGAGTTACTTTGGGGACCCCTGTTTATAAATATATATGTTTGAATATTCATCTATCTTAAATGCATATGAATAGCATTTCTACTGAAATAAGGATTATACCTAATACATTAAGAATTATCTTGGCCTATCTAAGAATTTCGCATGTATTTATTTTTTTTAATTTTTTTTTTTTCAAAACGTGGAAAGGTACGTAGCAAGCAGGTAGTTACTTACGCTTTACAAGCGCAGTATGTATTTTAGTGTATTGTCAAGAGAGGTAGAAAAAACATATAAAATGCAATGATTTTCCCAAGTTCTGACTTCATTAGCGTCAAATAAATACCAGATTTATTCTTTTCAATTTTCCTCCCTCTAAATCAGTAATTTGCTGTCCCAAGGTCAATCAAAGCTTTGAAACCGATCCACTGAAGTGATATACTTATAACTATTTTAATTATCACGATAAATATTTTATTAAACCATCTATTGATTCTATTGATTTTGCGTGCAATGCCTACAAGTATTTCACTACTACACCCTTCGTGTTTCATGTTTCATCGATGAACATGCTCAGACTCATGGAGTTTTCAAGCGCATTTAATTTAAAGTCCCTAAAACTTAACCATTGGAAATAACACCATTTCTACTGATAGGTCCTACAGTAAGAACTTTGAGTCACCTTTCAAATCATGATTAGTCCATTGTTGGCGAAGACTCGATAAAACTCAACTATAATTAAAAATTTCATAATTTTGACTTGAATAATTTTCTCTTTGATTTCAAAATTTTGATTAGATAATTTCCATGATATCTTAATCAATAGGCCCCTTAACACCCGTAACCGACGAGGAGCTGTTCCTATCAGATTGAATATAACATTTCACCTTTATTTTACCTTTCCACATGGTACCCATTTTTCTCTATTGGCGCTGCACTGTCATCGTCGATTAAACTGCTATCGTTTTTAATCCCTCATCTTCCTCTTTATCTTTCTCCTATCTATTCTCTAGGCCTTTTTTTCATCCTCAAAGAAGATTCTACGATTCTCAAGTGGATTTACTACCAGAGATCAAGCCCGTTGAATCATCTCGTCCACTTCGCTATATTACATTTGCATTAGATCCCTTTACTGCCGCCTGCCCATTAAATTACAAAATGACGTCCCATGGCTTCATTTCAGCGGCTTCCCAGAGTCCTTTTTCCGATGGTTTCTCAACTTATCTTCAATGTGATTGGAAGGAATAAGTTTCAGCCCCTCCGGAGCCATATAGATCGGCGCGTTTTCTCGATCGTATCATATTCTTCTTTCATCGGCTCCCGACATTTTTATGAGTGAGGGATCTCATCCGCATTACTACTACCGACTCTTGGATGAATTGACAGGCAGATCTCGATATTATTCTCATGTAATCCTGACACGAGTTTGTAATACTGAATTACAGTTGCGATAATCCAATGTCTACTTGGTTCGGGAAAACCATCCAACAATCTATCAAACTTCTATAGTTGATGTTTTTGGTTTATTAT
Source organism: Adelphocoris suturalis (assembly GCA_030762985.1). Taxonomy (NCBI): domain Eukaryota; kingdom Metazoa; phylum Arthropoda; class Insecta; order Hemiptera; family Miridae; genus Adelphocoris; species Adelphocoris suturalis. The sequence goes on from CM061047.1 coordinate 2,176,265, forward strand.
TTCCAATAATAAGCCTATGTGATCGTGTAGCAAAAAATTTTTATAACCCCCCCCTCAAACTTTGTCACATTATGTTTCAAGGTGCGTAGAATCCAAATTTGAAATGTCCGTTCGCCGTCCGGGCCATAAAAGGCCTTAAGAATTTACTTAAAAAACCCGTTCTTTCGCTCATAGACTCCATTCGGGGTCTAGTTGGTACTAACGTTTGACCGTCCCGATCGCTTTACTCGCATAGATGCTATGGGCAAAAACGGGCGAAAAAGTGTATTTTTCGAGACTTTGAGTGTTAGACGTGATAGACGCCCGACTGGCTTGCTTGGCAGGGGGTCACGGTGGGTGGTGAGGGGGGTGAGTGGGGGGTGGAGTGAGAGGAGGCGCCGCGGCACCATGAGGTGGGTACAGCGTTCCTTCGAGGCATGAATATATGTTTTTTCTAGGTTATATTTGTGTGTTAATACCAATGCTTTTCCTACGCATATTTAATGACATATCCTCTCGACTTTTCGTTCGTACTTAGATAATGATATTATTAAGGCAATAACGTGAATAGACAGGAGCTCAAATCGAGAAATATAAACATGCGTATATAATTATAGAAGTATAGGTTGTGGCAACTCGAAATAGGACACGCCGAGGAGTCTGGACGGGCCTTATGACGTACGCAAGCCAACTAAAACTACTTACGATCAAAATCAATTGAAAAAATAATAAACCTTTGTGAAATAATTTGCTGCGTTTATTTTATCTGTTTATTCATTTTACTCCACAGTTAAAACTTATAAGTAATCTTAGCTGTTACTATTAAACCATAAAACGAAGATGCTGATTTGGATTGTTTTTGACAACTTTGTTACAACAGTTCGGTTATTATAACGTCTCTACAGTCATCTCAACAGGTTTTGCCGGACATACGGCAAGAAAAAAGAATATCAACGCAAAGTTTGGATGAGAATTCATGTGAACTTAGTAATTACCTTTTATAAAGCATGACGGTCGACTAAATGACATAATTTCAATGAAATTTATTTACCGAGAAATCAAGTTGAAATAGATACATGTATTATACTTATTTTCTGTAATTTTCTTCCCCTTCGATTCTGATCGGCGCATCAAAACGCCTAAGTGAATCAAATGTCCAGCAAAGAACAAGAAATTCTCGGAGGCGGGCGTCTGAGGCTACGCAGTGGTTCATCCTGAATAATGTACTCGTAAGTCCGAGGGTCCCATTAGCAAGCTCCAGAGATGTATCTGTGGACTGCGCACGAATGGATTCCGAATGCGACTGTCTGAGGAAGCAGTTCCATCAGATAGCTGGCCAACAACCCAAACTGCTCCCTGTGCAATCTCTACTGTTGTGGTGACGCGGCGTGCGATGAATTTGTGGGACTTTGCTGAATATAGTTGTTGACTCCAAATAGCGACGTTATAGTGTGAGTGGTTCATCTGAACTAATAAAAGCTTGAAGGAACGTTGACCTACATGGCCGAATTATCTTTTGATATATGCCTTCTACCTAATAGTAGGTCATTAAACACAAACTCATGATTGCCGGACATTATGCCTGTAGCACTGATCGCTGGACTTTTTGCCCATATCATGATCTAATCAACAAGTTCCTATAGCCCTGTAAGCCTGTAATCCTATCCAATAGCTGGACTTTAAGCCTGTGAATCTCAAATAGGCATCGGATTCGGGATTGATTTTATCCTGTATCAAATATTGTAAAGGAAAAATAAAATAATAAATTGAGCTAAGAAGAATGTTAGATGAAAGCTACCGCAGCAAACAATTATGTAAGCGAACTTGGTAGTGAGGTTTAAGAAGGATTTAATGAGAAGGATATAATAAGTTGGTAGTTCATAGACAGACCAGAGTGAGCTCTGGCCGACGATCAAAGGTATTTAAGGGCCCGTTCCACCAAGGGGGATCATGAACTAATCTACAGTTAATCCCGTAATGTCACTGCCGTTTTTAGGGCATAAGTGCCGAGTCGGGATTAACCCCCTTTGGTAGAACGAGCCTTAAGTGGTCTTTCCCACTGGAGCTCTTCCTTTTCCAGTAGTCACTCTCCCCTCTCTGTACTCTGCTCCTGAACAAGCTCAGCTCTTGTTTATTGGAGAAACCAACAGGTCTCAAAGGTCTAGTATGACCACGAAGATATAACCTCCACTTATCTAGACGGAACAAAGTGATGTGCACGAATTTTTGCTGCCAGTAGAGACGATCTGCTGTTCTCTTTTGGACTGACTGAGAGTACATGTTTAAACCGCTGAGCTCCCCCTCAGTGGAAGTGGCGCCTTCCAGTGGATGCCTTTTTATCTAGTTATACCTAAATATTGATGTCCCATAGGGTAGAGATAATAAAACTTTTTATAACGATTTGCAACGTAAAGAATAGCGACACCAACTCTCTCTGGTATGTGATTTAGGGAACCAAACAGTAGGAGAGAGTAGGTAGCAGTTTCAGTGTGAAATAATATGTGCATATTTTTTCAATTGGTTCTTGGATCTGTAACGCTGAAATTCGAATATATGTAGAGATTGATAAGACCAACGGCGTCAGGGCAAATGGATACCATCGTTTTCGTTATGGTTTATTGTTTCCAATAATAAACCTTTGTAATTGACCAAGAAAAAAACATCCCCCCGCCCCCTCAAAATGTGCAGGTTTACGTTTCGAGATGCGGAGAGTCAAAAAATCGAAAAACTCCGTCCGTCCGCAGATTTTCTCCTAAAATAGTGCATTATAAAATCTGGCTTATCGCATACTTCAGTCAGGGATGAGTCAGATACCCCGGCATCATTTTCGATCAACCCTTAAGAATAGAATTGAGGGTTGAAATATTAAAAAATCGAGATCTCGAACACATTGGGAATAAGAGTAGTTTTTATGGTTGTAATTAGTATATATCATTCGAAAGAATCGAACGAAACCACCCGGATCGATCTTACTTAGGGCTAGAACGTTGACAGAGTAAAAATGAGCAACATGGGAGCAAATCATTACTGGTGGAACATAGTAAGAATTGCCTTATAAACTACTAAGAAATGTATGAGCTGATATAATTCCACTAGAATTCTTTCGTCACTGAACCGAGTTTGTCATAACTGTTGTCGCCAATATATGGTTTATTGAAGCGAAGGTAGGTGATTTATTTTATCTAACTAATTGTCAATTGGTGTGTACCTACGTCGGTGTCCATTTACTGTGATCAGAAGAACTTATAATGTGGAGATGTTTTATTTAACGCAAACAACATCTGACAAGAATATCGTTACGTCGACCACCACAGAATTTCGTCACTACTACGGCTTTACGTTGCAACAGAGCGCCTTTGGGGTACCATTGGAAAACAATTTTACGAGGTGTGGAAGACTAATTATCTGCTTGGGGTTTTCTGAGGCTGACTTCTTTCCTAATTGACGTACTGAACTACAATAATTTATTTCGATTGAGGACTTTATGCGTATAAAACAGACAAACTCTCAAATCAGTACGTATTCCATGCAACCCTTCCGCATAGAGGGAGGATGATTTTGTCATAAAAGGTAAAAAGAGTAAAATTGGGGGATCCTGGAGCTGTGAAGGAGCGAACCCTATTACGAGGTGCGATGCGTCGAGTTTAGATAGTGTACTATCTATCCAGGGTGGTCCCAAACGTAACGGACTTAGTTTAAGGTCTTATGGGAAATTTCACGCTGATCGCGAATATACCACATATTAAGGGCCCCTGAATGAATCTTTACCACTTTTTTTTCTCCCAAAAAACCTTTTTTTTCCAAGGTTTTTTGAGTATTTCTGGGCAAAAAACGGAAATTATCTAGAAAATCGAAAAACACCTCAAAATAATACCTCTTAAGATTGTACCTATACGATTTTTGGCGAATTTTAGAAGTTTCGATCTGTTGATACACTTGATATGAACAAGAAGGAAGGCAGGTACTATGAACTTAAAATGTAGGTTAAAATATTTTTATTTGAGATTCGAAAGCAGCATTATTTGATATTGCAACTGGTCTTTAACAATCTATTGATCAACGTTCAGCATGCTTACCTTCCTGCTCCTATCAAGCAGTTTATCACCAAATCAATACTTCTGAAACTCGCCAAATTCATTGGGACAATCTTAAGAGCTGGCGTTGGTCTCATTTGACGCAGAATTTAATTTTCGACAACGTTCATTTCGAGGTAATTTTCGATTTTCTGGATAATTTTTGTGTTTTTTGCCCCAAAACACTCAAAAAACCTTTAAAAAAGTGTTGTTTTTTTCAAAAAAAACAAAAATTAGGTATGATTTATCCAGGGGCCCTTAATATGTGGTATATTCGTGGTATTTCTCATAAGACCTCAAACTAAGTCCGGTACGTTTGGGACCACCCTGTATAGACTTAGTTTGATAATGGTGGACTAGATATATACGGATATATATATATATATATATATATATATATATATATATATTTGCAGCGTTTTCGAATAGTGAAAGCATGCTAGGTTATTATCACAAAGACCCGATTATAGAGGTTGACGGCATCTTGAGAGCCATTCGCTTCATCTTTCCAAAGTGGTGAAATTAGATTTCGTGGGAGACGGGAAAATCAAAGGCACCTCGCACTCAATGACTTGAGAAGGTAACAGCAAAGAGTCGATAGTGAAAGCACTCGGTTGAGCTTCTCTTGAGTGCAACTTTCAAAATTGGGTTAGTTCAAACTCCTCCCTCTTCTCCTCGTCCCCCACCAACCGTCTGTTTTATGGCTAGACCCCGAGTCGGGAGCTCTGGAGGGTGGATTTGCCTTCAAGCAATGGAATTATTGGTCAGACACTATTTGGTCCAGGTCCAAAAAATACCGAACCGAAAGCTTCTTTCTCTCTGTGGCGGTTAGAAGAGGGTTTTTTGTGTGCCTTAAGACTAGAAAAAGAAGCAATCCAATTGTCAGCCAGTACATACGGGGGCGGGCTAGCTTCCAGGGGAAGCTAAGGGATGATTTTCCATCGTGCACTTACCCCCTTTTTTCCTTTTTGCTCGACTCACCAATTAACAAATGACTTCTACTCCCCTCAACCGTTTATAGCTTTTCTCTTTTCCCCTATAATAAATCACTGTCACATCCCGTCCGACCTTCAACTTTTCACAATATTATTTCTATTCAAGTTTCCTCAGTGTGGCAGCTTATGCGTTTAATGCGTAATGGATTGATTATAACGTGTATTTCATTTGCGGGTCTGTTCCGGCCTTGAAGGCTTGACAAAAGGCCTCTAGAAAACCATTTATTATGAATTCACAGCAACTTCGATGGAAATCACCTTCAACTTTTCATCTAACAATGTTCCTATTTTCTTATTTTGCCGTACCTATACGAGCCCTTTTCGATTGAGTTGATTCGTAAGATTCAAAAACACAGCTCTTGACCTATTTAGGTATACATTTAATGTTTCGGACAGCTACCTATTGTTTACCATTTACGTAATGGTACTGTTTAGCTTAGCTTACGTACTGTCCTCTTGAATATGAACTGAACATGGAGCGGAAACAGACCATTTGTATTACCAATGTTATTGTAATCTGACGCTGACCTAAAACGTAGACGTGAACGATTAAGAATTTTTTATAACTGAGATGTTAGTCATTATCAATCTAGCTTCTGCTATGTTGGCAATAGTTGCTTTTAGCGAATTTTTGAAGAAAATTATTAGCGAATTTTTGAAGAAAATTAAGCTACTGCTCTCGCCTCAAAATTTGTAGAATGTGAATTTTTGAAAAATTTTTATGCAGAAATCCGTTTCAGGCTATTCTGAATCATATTCTGAAGTTTAACGCATTTTTTTATGTATGTATGTATGTATGTATGTATGTATTTATATATGTATGTGTCATTCCAGACGATAACTGTCCGTAGAATTGTGCTAGAAACTTCAAACAAATTTAAAAATGTTAAGGACACAAAACGAAAGTTCAAGTTCGTTGGCCAGCATGATCGGATTACATCTTCGGGTTGAAATTTTCAAAAATGTAGTCAAAAATTTCAAAATAGCCTGTTTTTTGCGATTTGTTGTGCGAAATAATTTTTTCAGCATACTAACATGTGGTATATTCGGAATCAGCGTAAAATTTACTATAAGAATATGTATCAAGTTTTCAAAAATTTCAAAGTTGAAAAATCAGTCAAAAATCGAAATAATGCCGTTCGCTAGTTGTAAAAATCGGTAATATTTGGATGAAGCATTGTCCAAATTCAGATTGAACTACTCTTATGGAAGTATCCCTGTATAAATCATAAACTAAAATTTCTCTACACGATCAATAGCGACTGAAATGTCGAAGATTTCTTCAAACATTTACTCATGGGGTCATGCTGCATGACTGGACTTTTATTAGGTTTATTCCAGCGACTTGAGTTCAGGTACTAATACGGCGCAGTCGCTCTGCAAAGCTAGTGACACGTTCCAGCCTGGCCTGTTGACCCTGTTGTGTTCCAGCGTCCCGAGTTCTCCACGAGCTTAGTCATGAAATTCTTACTATGAAACGATGGCAGGTTTGTGAACTGAGCAGGAAAAGTTCAAGTCATGCAGCATGATATTATGAGCGAATTTTTTTAAATTACCATCTTTCGTATTAGGTATAATGTTGTTATATTAATATTAGAGCAACTCGAGTACAAAGAAATTGTTAAAAACCAATGTTATGCACACCTAAAACTCACACTATATAAAATTCTGCAATCCGAAAAAGATTTCGGGTTTTTAGATTTTTTTCATATTTTGTTGATTTTTCAGCAAATATTAATGAAATTAAAGTAGATTTTGACCAAAAATGTTTTGATGTTCGAGTTAACTGTTTATAATTTTGTTTATACTGAAATTTAACTATTTGTGGCCGTTTTAAGCCATTTCTATAATTTTTCTTGTTTTATGTTGAAAACTAACCTTGAAATCTTCGCTACTTAATCTTTCCACATTAAGAATCTTTCAACATACAGACTTCGGTGTTCCGAGGATGGGTAACAAGTAACTTGCCGATAGTTGGTCGGATAGTTGATGAATTTAAATTTAAGGACTACTTTACGAAATTATGGAAAAGGGAAATTGCCAATTCTCAGGCTGACATGAAGTTACGATGTAGTAACAAAAAACCCACACACACATCCGGTACCATGTATGGTCGGGCATATTTAAGACAACCCGTTCTCTAATAAGATTGAGAACAATCCTATCGAACAATTTAGGCGTGGAACAAATCATCAAACTGTGTGTGTTATTGAGATGCATACAGAATACAGACAATGTAGAAAACTACCTGATTTCACTTTGACGTTCATTCGATGGTTTGTCAAAAATTGAACAGTGCAGCGTTCAAGCTGAGATTGTGTTTAAGCAAAATGTCGCAATTCAGCTACATATCTGTAAATGGAGAGATTTATTATAAAAAGTCTCTTTCAATCAGATTAGTAGCAACCAGCGAGAAAGACCGTTGAGAATTCATTGATACCAAACTCATTCAAAACAAACCTCACGCTGATAAGGTTCATTGATCCAATGAACGCAAATCGCCAGCTGGCCCCACTTGTCGCCGTTGAAAGTAATTTCGCAAGTTTACCCTTGCAACGTCATGACTTAACTGTGGGCGTCACTAGCGACATCATGACGTAGTTATACCTTCCGGTTAACAACGAGTAGGTACTTCGACTAGTCATTGAGAGCACTTGAATAACATTGTGATTGTTGCGTAACTTGCGACACGGACTATTTCGTACCGCGATCTTACTTTATGAGATGCTACACTTAAACTAAGACACTGAAAAATTATGGCTGTTTATTTTCGTGAAAATCCAATAACAACAATTTGCAGCTTGTGGATATAGCATCCTAAGAGGTAAGTACCTGCATTTTGTGTTTTGCTGGTATTTGAAGAAGAATCCAAATCGGACGGTGTCATACATAAGTCCGATACCAAGCGCCATAATATCAGTTTCAAGAAAAAAGTTTTTGCACTTTTTTTTTTAAAGCTAATTTAGCCACTGCAGTTGCTCGATTACCTTGCAATTTTATCCCCCACAGTTTTTCAGTGTATAAAATCGATTGGTGGCGCCAAAAAGTCGATAATGACCATAGAAACAGATAGATAAACTGCGGTTACCTGGTTTGTGGGAATTTAAAATATCATACAAAGAGTTATGCGCATACAGGCCAATCATCAACAAAATAAGTAAATCAGCCAAAACCAATTTTCAACATCCAACCATGTCACAACGGTTTGACGGTTTGTGCAAATTGAATTTTGAAGTTTTGACACCATTTGCAAAATAATTTTTGACATTTCGCACAGAGCGGCTAAGCGACTGGACATTGGCTGATTTGTGCAAAACTTTGGAGTAGTTCGTATCGGATTAAAATCGGAATGCAATTTGGCGCTATTGCAAAATGGAAAACTTCTTTTCAACGTTTCACACAAACCTTCTAACGACTATATTTCGTACAAAAAACTAAATAGAGCGCTGTGAACTGAAAACTATGCAAGTACTCTTCGACAAAAATGCAATTATACCACAAACTCAATTGTAACCCCAATCACAATGAGATTTTATTGGGATCAAAATCCTTAGGATTATTAACCGTCAATGGTATGAAACTATTTATGAACGGATAAATCAATGTTTCGTATTTTATTGATAGAATATACAGGGTGTTTACACTTTAGGTCCAGAGCCTCCTAGGGGTCGATTTGACAACTAATTTCTAATAAAAAAATTCCAGTCATGCAGCATGACCCCATGAGCGAATTTTTGAAGAAATCTTCGACATTTCAGATCTTCGACATGAGATTGGATCTGCGTGCTAGTACGTACATAAATAGAACTTCTTCATAATTTCATGGCTGATATTTTCTAAGCCACAGTCAGTATTAAAGCTACATCAAGTCCTAAAACAGTTGAGCGTAAAACATTAAAGAGAGCGACCGAGAGAATCGGAGGACGGAATATTTCACAGAGTAAACTCATCAGTTGTGATTACATTTTTTTTTTTTTTTTTTTTTTTTAACAAGCACCTACTACCTACGTTTTAAACAGCATGATTCTAGGATTGGTTATACAGCGATACTTCCATAAGAGTAATTCAATCTGAATTTGGACAATGTTTCATGCAAATATTACCGATTTTTACAACTAGCGAACGGCATTATATCGACTTTGGACTGATTTTTCAACTTTGAAATTTTTGAAAACTTGATACATATTCCTATTGGAAAGTTTACGCTGATTCCGAATATACCACATGTTAGTATGCTGAACAAATTATTTCGCACAACAAATCGCAAAAAAGTCCAGTCATGCAGCATGACCCCATGAGCGAATTTTTGAAGAAATCTTCGACATTTCGAGCGGAGCGAGGCCTTGGGTCTGCGTGCTAGTACGTACATAAATAGAACTTCTTCATAATTTTATGGCTGATATTTTCTAAGCCACAGTCAGTATTAAAGCTACATCAAGTCCTAAAACAGTTGAGCGTAAAACATTAAAGAGAGCGACCGAGAGAATCGGAGGACGGAATATTTCACAGAGTAAACTCATCAGTTGGGATTACATTTTTTTTTTTTTTTTTTTTTTTAACAAGCACCTACTACCTACGTTTTAAACAGCATGGTTCTAGGATTGGTTATACAGGGATACTTCCATAAGAGTAGTTCAATCTGAATTTGGACAATGTTTCATGCAAATATTACCGATTTTTACAACTAGCGAACGGCATTATTTCGATTTTTGACTGATTTTTCAACTTTGGAATTTTTGAAAACTTGATACTTATTCTTATAGGAAATTTTACGTTGATTCCGAATATACCACATGTTAGCATGCTGAAAAAATTATTTCGCACAACAAATCACAAAAAACCGGCTATTTTGAATTTTGGACTACATTTTTGAAAATTTCAACCCGAAGATGTAATCCGATCATGCTGGCCAACGAACTTGAACTTTCGTTTTGTGTCCTTAACATTTTAAAATTTGTTTGAAGTTTCTAGCACAATTCTACAGACAGTTATCGTCTGGAATGACACATACATATATACATACATACATATATACATACATAAAAAAATGCGTTAAACTTCAGAATATGATTCAGAATAGCCTGAAACGGATTTCTGCATAAATTCTTTTCGTTCACATTCTACAAATTTTGAGGCGAGAGCAATAGCTTAATTTTCTTCAAAAATTCGCTAAAACAGGCTATTTTGAAATTTTTGACTACATTTTTGAAAATTTCAACCCGAAGATGTAATCCGATCATGCTGGCCAACGAACTTGAACTTTCGTTTTGTGTCCTTAACATTTTAAAATTGGTTCGAAGTTTCTAGCACAATTCCACGGACAGTTATCGTCTGGAATGACACATACATATATACATACTCGTACATACATACATACATAAAAAAATGCGTTAAACTTCAGAATATGATTCAGAATAGCCTGAAACGGATTTCTGCATAAACAAATTTTTTTTAAATTCACGTTCTACAAATTTTGAGGCGAGAGCAATAGCTTTATTTTCTTCAAAAATTAGCTAAAATGACGATTAGAATTGTAACAATGGAAATTGGGATACCCTTGGATATCCCGTTTTCAAATATATCGCAGTAATTGCAATAGCTTAATTTTCAATGATAATTCAGTAAATTGAGATACGTTATGTAAGACCTTTCACCGAATGTTTTTTTTTTTTTTTTTTTTTTTTTTTTTTTTTTTTTTTTTTTTTTTTTTTTTTTTTTTTTTTTTTGTGTGAAACGTTAAAATAAATAAATATACGAACAGAATACCTTCGTTCGGTGAAAGAAAGTCGTATTTTCAAAAAAATAAATAAGTAAATAAATAACTTTAGTTATTTCTTTTAATGAAGAGTAAAAGGTTCAGAACGGCAAGGAATTAGAAGGAAGAGAAGCCTGGAGGGGTATCGAGTCGAAATGGAAGCTTTAAAAGTGTTCATAAAGAGATAAATCAAGTGGTAAACATTCATGAGATTGTTTCGTAAATCAAGTGAAGACTCCCTCTTGAAATACGAGGGAGATCCCTTTGTTTGTTCCTTGTCTTTCAGGGCTTTTGTGGGGCGAGTCGCGGCCTCCCTTCTGCCGTCTCCCATTCGGGCCTTTAATTACTGCATTCTGTTTTTGGCTCTAAAAATAACCTCGTGGGTTTTGCCGATAGTATCTTGATCTCTGGTCACTTTTACAGAAAATAAATTAATCTAATAGGTGGAGTGTTTATGTACAATGCACTAAATCTATATGAGTTATTTTTTGTTGCTCACCAACTTATGTGAGTCGATGGTGTTCTTGCGATAGAGTTCTTCGTATCACCCTACAGTACATAGCTTGAGTATTGAACTACTAAGAGTTTAACAACTCTTTACTTCCTCACTATCTAAGAAGGGGAAGCTTTGTGTTCGTACAAGAAGCCGAACAACTTTTTGTTTTCCACAAAGTCCAGTCATGCAGCATGACATTTCAGTCGCTATTGATCGTGTAGAGACATTTTATTTTATGATTTTAATAGACAAACATGGAATCAAATTATTAAAAATAATTAGGAGGTACTCATACTTTATTATTATCAAACTAATCTTGTAGATTTAAAGAGAAATGTAGGTAAATATTCATAGATTTCGATGGAGGGAGGCGTTGGGATTAACGTTACTGACGGCCGAGCGGAGCGAGGCCTTGGGTCTGCGTGCTAGTACGTACATAAATAGAACTTCTTCATAATTTCATGGCTGATATTTTCTAAGCCACAGTCAATATTAAAGCTACATCAAGTCCTAAAACAGTTGAGCGTAAAACATTAAAGAGAGCGACCGAGAGAATCGGAGGACGGAATATTTCACAGAGTAAACTCATCAGTTGTAATAACTTTTTTTTTTTTTTTTTTTTTTTTTTTTTTTTTTTTTTAAACAAACAGCATGGTTCTAGGATTGGTTATACACGGATACTTCCATAAGAGTAGTTCAATCTGAATTTGGACGATTTTTCATGCAAATATTACCGATTTTTACAACTAGCGAACGGCATTATTTCGATTTTTGACTGATTTTTCAACTTTGAAATTTTTGAAAACTTGATACATATTCTTATAGGATATTCTTATGCATATTCTTATGCATATTCTTTTACGCTGATTCCGAATATACCACATGTTAGTATGCTGAAAAAATTATTTCGCACAACAAATCGCAAAAAACAGGCTATTTTGAAATTGTTTACTACATTTTTGAAAATTTCAACCCGAAGATGTAATCCGATCATGCTGGCCAACGAACTTGAACTTTCGTTTTGTGTCCTTAACATTTCAAAATCTGTTTGAAGTTTCTAGCACAATTCTACGGACAGTTATCGTCTGGAATGACACATACATATATACATAGATACATACATTACATACATACATACACATACATACATACATTAAAAAAATGCGTTAAACTTCAGAATATGATTCAGAATAGCCTGAAATAGATTTCTGCATACATTTTTTTCAAAAATTCACATTCTACAAATTTTGAGGCGAGAGCAATAGCTTAATTTTCTTCAAAAATTCGCTAAAACGAAAATAATAATAACCAACAACCCAGGTTTACCAAGGGCCAACCAGGTTAATGATAACTTCTGATAGTTACGAAAATGTATTAATCTGATAGGTGTTCAGTGCACTAAATCTATATGTGTTCTTGTTTGTTACTCTCCAACTTGGTGTTTTTTCCATGTGCTGATGGTGTTTTTGCGATAGAATTGTTCGTATCACCCTACAGTACATAGCTTTAGTATTACGTATTACAACTCTTTACTTCCTCACTATCGAAGACAGGGAAGCTTTGTTCGTACAAGAAGCCGAAAAACTTTTTGTTTTCCAAAATCAAAATTTCTACTTGCTTCTTACGTTTCAGAGTTTGTTGATACAATCTGGTTCCGTGTCTGTTTGTCTTTTATAAATCTTTGTCACGTCTAAAACTCTACCAAGTTTTAGTCCGATTGCTATAAATATCCAATGACTGTGCTGGTTAGCTCCTAAACGGTCCCCTATACTTAACGCTCATTGCATACGGTGTGCGGTTGCGCAAACGTGAATTTCTTATAACATCGACTTCTTATTATCTATTGGTCCAATTTCAAACTCCGGGAATAGTTAGATATATGTTCCAGACATATGACCTATAGAATTAAATAACGATTGGGTGGATAATAATCATTGAGCGTGCGCAAAACTAAAATTGATTGATGCAGGCAAAACTTCGAGAGTAACGGACCGGTTTTCTGGAATTATCAAAAATTGTGCAGGTCAGCTCCTAAATGATGTCCTATAGATTACATTGCCATTCAATTATTAGTACCTACTGGGTGCGTTGCGCAAACTTGAATTCCTTATATCGTCGATTTCTTATATTCTATCGTTCCGATTTGCTATAAACTTGGGGGATTGGGTATTTGTTCAGGACGATTGCCTACGTATTTTATCGCTATTTGTTGAAAATAGCTACTGCAAATCTGGAAAACTAATATTGGTTGACATTCCGAGACTAATGGACTGATTTTGATGAAATTTCCAAGGGTTGTAAGGGCAAAGCTTTGCACAAAACCCTACCATTGACATCTCCTTATTTATTCACTTTAGATGCTAAATGCCATTGATTTGATGGTACAGAATGCACATGCGCGATCATGAATTATTATATCCCTATTTTATATATTAACATCCTCTTCTTGTAATACTGTTTCATTTTCCATTCAATCATTTTGACCCGTACTTTGAATTTCAACTGATTCTATGTCCATGATACAAAATGTGGGGAAGCTATACTGTCCACCCAATTTGGCAAACTGTTAGGATGATTATGTGTAGACAAGAGTACGATCCATCAATCAATCGTCAAGTTCTTTTAATTTATTTGAAGATATTCACAATTAGGCACTGTATATAATGAAGCTAGTCCTGCTATTCCATAACACCCACACGTATACTGGTTACTCAGCGTATGCCAGCGTATCTTCAATACGTAGCAGCCGGAAACGTAATCGCTTGAGGTCCTAGACAATCTCATTAACTCAGTATTCCATTTATATCATTCCCAGAAACTCTGAATGTCGCATACTTAATCAGAACTATCCCAGGCATAACCACAAAAAACTCTTATTAAGTTGATTAATAAAAAAATACTGTCATGCAGCATGACTAATAGAGCGAATTTTCAAAGAAAATTTCTTTATACTAGTGTCTGTTTTCTTACCTTTGTAATATTGATTTACTAACTTTATTCACTGATGTCAAATTAATGAAAGAAATAAAAGAGAGTTGAACTTTAAAATTGTTAGAACAGAACCAAGGCCCTTTCGAATGTCATCAGCATTTCCTGCAGCAGTAATCACCTTCAATTATCGATGCGGTTTGCGTCGGTTTGACCTCCCTGGTAATGCTGTACTTTACCACAGAACATCCCATTCCAATCCCTTACCAACCCTAAACCGATTTTCGTTTTGTTTTTTGTTTTGTAAAATTTAAATCTATATTTATTGATAGGTATATTGGTCTAATACCTATACATACACATCCAATAATCGCATGAAATAAAATATTAATAAAAGACTTCCACAAGAGTGAACACTCAGCCTTTTGTATAATGGAATAAATAACGAAATTGCTCTAATTGATTGAGCGACTCGTTAGATTGAATTTAGATTTTAAAAACACATCACAAACGGTCAAATTGCGTCAAGGCTCAACGGTACGCACTTCCTACCAAATCGCATTTTGCGACGAAGACATTCTGTTTTTTGTTGACGTTCTCCGGTCACTTGTTATACTTAAAGTTGCATCACCCAGTTTAAAGTTAGTACGGTTCGTATTTTTTAAAGTTTTCAGAAGGCGGTGAGTTGTTTGTTATGATGTTGGTGCCCTTGACAATACAAAAGTCTGGCGTCGTGGCAACGAGACGAGTGGGGGAGGGGATCCCGTGAGACCCAAAAGAAGCGCAGCGGCGCATCCCAAAGGCACTTAAACATTCTTTTAAGGTTGGCCCGGGGTCCCCTGGCGTCGGGCATTAGCATAAATTTGTAAATAAAGTCACTTCATTACATAAGTCACACCTACGCGCTAACCGACCAATTAATTGGGAGAGAGCGATTACCATTTATTTCAGTATTTGAAGGAGTAGCAGATGGCCGGGGCATGTCCCTCGGAAGACCCCAAAAGTCCTTCCCTCCACGATCGGTTTATGACCTATTTACTCGAGTTTGGCGCCGAACCTGTCCTAACATATGGTACAACATGATTTAGAGCCTTCTAATGTATGAAGATGTAATTAATGGGGCGTTCGAAGAGGTCCAAGGAGGCCAGAATTTTAAAGAGCCTCCAGTACATCCCCTCGAGCCACTGATTGCTGGTTACCCTTTCTTTATAATCACTGTGATGAATTCAATTAGTCAGGATTCGACGGTTGAGCCCATTAAAACGGCTGAGGCCTGGTTAGTAACCACTATTCGAGGTACTGAAGACTTTTAAAGGGTCTTTTTGGGGAGATGAGCCAGTGGCAAAAGGTTATGAGAACATTATTTAAAACGCATGTACTATTAACTACCTTACTGGAAGCAGTTTATACTAACCGAAATTAGAAAAATCTAGCTATCGAGATATTTCTTACTTAAAACGATTTATGGAGGCAGATGCGTGTGCTTAATATTTGTTTTTCTATTCATTCACAATGCATAGATAATTTTGTATAGGTATGTGTAGTTGCAAAAGATCTAGACATCCATTCATCTCCAAAACCGAGTTCCTTCGCGGTTTTTATATGTCTCAGAACAAATTTGGAATAATTCCAGTATTTAACAGAGGGTTTTATTAGAATTTTGTAGGACTGTACCGCAACACTATGTAATTTGCGTATAAGGTGGTAAGCTTCATTTAAGTTCAAACTATAAATTGTTTTATTGGATGCTACATTGTACACCTATTTCGTGCAAGGATGGAGGGTAATAGATGCAAACCAATTAATTGGAATAACCCTCTGATCTGGAAAGAAGGCCTTTCTGAAACGAAAAAAGTCCAGTCATGCAGCATGACCCCCATGAGCGAATTTTTGAAGAAATCTTCGACATTTCAATCGCTATTGATCGTGTAGAGAAATTTTAGTTTATGATTTTGATAGACAAACATGGAATCAAATTATTAAAAATAATTAGAAGGTACTCTTACTTCCATAAGAGTAGTTCAATCTGAATTTGGACAATGTTTCATGCAAATATTACCGATTTTTACAACTAGCGAACGGCATTATTTCGATTTTTGACTAATTTTTCAACTTTGAAATTTTTGAAAACTTGATACATATTCTTAAAGGAAATTTCCACATGTTAGTATGCTGAAAAAATTATTTCGCACAATAAATCGCAAAAAACAGGCTATTTTGAAATTTTTGAAAATTTCAACCCGAAGATGTAATCCGATCATGCTGGCCAACGAACTTGAACTTTCGTTTTGTGTCCTTAACATTTTAAAATTTGTTTGAAGTTTCTAGCACAATTCTACGGACAGTTATCGTCTGGAATGACACATACATACATATATACATACATACATACATTAAAAAATGCGTTAAACTTCAGAATATGATTCAGAATAGTCTGAAACGGATTTCTGCATAATTTTTATTTTTTTCAAAAATTCACATTCTACAAATTTTGTGGCGACAGCAATGGCTTAATTTTCTTCAAAAATTCGCTAATAATGAACTTTTGTGTAATGTTTTGCGTAATTTCATAGCAATCACGAGTTTGCGCTTTTGTAGACGGCTTCAAGTCGTTAGCTTCAGCAATGTTGAATAACTACAGCTTCGTTGGGAGTCATGATGTTATTTAGAAATATCATTTTTCGAAAATAATATTTTTGCAACTTTTCGAGGTATTAACGACAATGGACTAACCATCCAATGCAAAACACTACAAACCATTACCTCCAAACCAGCTACAGAATCAACTTTTATGGCGGCGAAATTATTAATATTTTCATATTTTTCAGTTCATCATTAAGGACCGATAAACTCATTGATTAAATTTATATTCAATACTTTTTCAATAATAATGAAAATATAAGTCGATGAATTACAGAGCGATATAGGACGAGGAACACCAAAATCGCAATGTGAATTCACTTACTCTCATCTTGCAAATCCAATGACCGTCCATGGAGGTGGTGAAAAAATTTGCTAGATTATAGAAGATTGACCCTTACAGAACACATGGAGCGCATAACATGGCGGCCTTTTGGGCTTGAGGCTTACAGAACACCTAGACAAATAATCCAAGGTAAAGATGGCGGCGTTTCCTCATTGTGTTTCAATTTTCCACATCGAATAGGTAAAGTTATAGAACCCCCCCCCCTCCCCCTTTTATCAATGATTTTTTTGCTATAAATATTTATGGAGCCCATCTTTCTTTTATCAAACTATACATAAACGAATAAAATATTAGAGAAATCATTCGTAGCGTTTATAAAATAATTAGATTATTGTAAACTGGATGAAGGAGTCAAGATGGCTGAAAGTAACGTATACAGTAGTCGCGTATGCATTTCCTAACATGGCTAAACTCTAAATCTATTCACTTAATCGAAAACTCATTGTGGTAGCCCATCTACAGATCAGATTCAGTATTTTTGCACTCCGGTATACATACTTTTATTCACATTTCGTGAAGTTATTTACAATCGATAACTTAGATTGTAAAATATATTTGATTGTTCTACATGTCATCCCCCTATATCGTCATCACATAAATCATTGCACTTAGGGGTTTACCATAGTATTACAGTCGATTGAGCACTAATGTTATAACAATTCATTGATAATGATATCTCACGTCTAAAGATCGCCATCCAGAGTGATTGGCGCTAACTTGGTAAAGACGTAGTAAATGTGAATCATCCCTCGTTGTGACAGCACTGTGTATTTCATTGAGGCAATGGTATCTATTCAGCTTCTTGGTAAATGAAATATGGATTTATACCTACTCATTTTTACTAAATCAGCTACACTCGCTGATACGTGCATAAAGTATTATTTCAGTAAAAACATATCCTCATTTGGACATGATTGAGCCATGCGTTTCAAAATAGCACGGAACCTTTCGTACGGTATTGCGTACTCTGAAGATGGGAAAACGTTATAAATACCTTCAGCAATATGCTTCACCACCGAAAGTGAATTTATTACACTCGGATTTTATGATGTAGGAACAGTAAGGATTCTAGGAGGCTTAGGGTTTGACCTTAGCAATCCATTCAAGGGAATTCGAAAAAGTTGCTGAGCCGTTGAGAGCTGTAACTTATAGGACACTAAACTCCCTGAGGCATTACCAAAAGTAGCTATTAAGGTCTGGACCCTCCGCTCTCAACATTACTGACTGGTTAAAAATATTGCGGAGAGACACTTACGTCTGTTCGCCTTCTTAATGTTTCTTGGGCCACACAATGGGGCGGCACTCCTTCAATCTATTTGTTGCCCATTCCGAGTCGAGACTTTTATTCATGTGCACACACCGATTCTGGAGACATCAATCCTTGGGAACAACATTTTTGTGGGAGGAAGTGCGAAGTAAATTTGCATTGAACGCAACTTTGCACTCAAACAACAACGCTGCAGAAACTATGTTTACTTCAACATTATCTGCAAGACAGCTTAATTTAAAGTTAAACTCAGCTGCACAGTATCTGTCAGTAAAGCCTAGCTGATATTCAGCTATAATTGTTCTCCTTGGCAAATTCAGCAAATAAATTCAAAATACAACTGCATAGTTGGCTTGGCTGCTTATATATGAATAGATAGAAAAATTGAGTTTTCTATAATCCGCGAAAAAAGATGAAGTTTGTAGAGGCGTACTCGCGTCATATTACCGTCACCTGTGTGGGTGTTTTCAGGCACTGAACACAGGGGCGTCGCTAAGCAAAAATAATGAGGATGGAAGGATCATGAAATTCCCAAATGAACCAAAAGTTTTTCCAACTCCAAAAAAGGAAACTAAAAAGAGGAAAATGTGTAGTATCTTTCATAAAATAGTACCAGCAGGTACAGTTAATATCTACTGCCAACATGTACCTATTAAATACGCGTGACACTTCTGTAAAACTAACATTTTCATGAGAGTTGTTGTACGAAAATCGATAATATATGTTTTGTAGTAATACCGCAATATTAATTATAGATTAAGACAATAATTATTGCCATTATTTGAAACTTAAAGAATGTGTAAATACGCGGATAAATCTTCCGGATATTATTAAAAGCACAAAACGATTTGCTCATTACCTAGTAATTCAGAAAGACATGTTTATTTTCTTTGAATTGAAATTATAATTTCAATTAAGAAATAAGAAATAATCATTAAAAAAATACAGTTATTAAAACTTTTATCTCTACACAACCCACGCTTGTACCTTCTATGTCAAAATTCGCAACAAGATCTTATTCGCATTGTAATTGGAGCAATGGACGTTGGCACTCATCAGTCATTGTAACGTTTAAACATTTGGTTTATTATTTCCAATAATAAGCCTTTGTAATCGTATGAAAAAAAAATTATTTTCTCTCAAACTTTGTCACTTTAAGTTTCAAGGCGCGTATATTCCAAAACTGCAACATCCGTCCGCCGTCTGCCATCCAGGTCATAAGAGGCCTTTAACTTGATGAGAAAAATACTCCCTTTTCCACATAGACTCCACTAAGGGGCTAGTTGGTTCTAGAATCTAGCCAACCCGATCGCTTCAGAGGCATCAATGCTATGAACCAACAATGGGCTTTTAACACAGAATGTGTTTTAGCCATGGACTAACTAGCCAAAAAAGCTAACGAAATTTCGTAACAAAATCTGGGACGACAACATGGATACCGATGATACGGAACTAAGGATCGTGTAACCAGGTGTAACCTATGCGATATTTTGTTATGACGTGGTAATTGTATAAGATTCTGATTCAGAGGGAGGAAAGTAGCGAAATTCTGATTCAGTGGGAGGAAGTTAACCAATGATACCGTTGATCGTTTGTTTTGATGAAACGGAATTAAGGATCGTGTAACCTGGTGTAACCTATGCGATATTTTGTTACATATCACTTTTGATTAGTAAATCATCACCGGTATTAGTGAATCATTACTCGACCTTGAACATGTTTATGTGAAACGCGTGAGCTAAAACACATTCTGTGTTTCAATAATTTCGTCCGAAGTATGTAAATAGAGGTAACCGGGGGTCCAGGGGGCTTGTTTTTCGCATATTTTTCCTCATGCATAGGTTTTTCTATTTCGATTATTGATTTTCAAGTACAACAAATTAATGAGTAACCAGCGAAGTGTAACTCACTTAGCTTCCATAGCAGGAAAATCGTTCGCCACTTTTTGGAATGCTCTCATTTTATCACAACATCTCATGATCCCTAATCCATTGTAGTGTCAAGGAAATCTGATTTATTCCGCTAAGTTATAAACTAATATTGCTAAGTATCCATAATGAACTAATCATGTGAAAAGAAGGCACTAGGTACATGGTAGGTACACTATTGAGTAGTAGGTACTTCTAAGCAGTAGATACTAGACTACTGCAATATTATTGGGTCTTTTATAAACAGCTGAGTGAGCTAAAATTTCTCCTGTTCATTTTAGTTGAAATATATATATGGTGACTCTCTTGGACACTAAAGGTGGGTTCACATCCATGCGTAAATGCGTAAATGCGCCTATCCGATCATGCGTTCGGCCTTCTGATTGGCTAGCGGCAGTCGGAAGAGTGGGGTGAATCTTGCCGGACAAGCACTCTTGAAACGGACTGTACACATCTGAAAAATTAGATATTTTAACGGATAGACGCATTTACGCATGTGCGCAGTTGCCCATTGCGCAGTTTTCTTTTGTTTGATAAAGAAAGATAAGATAAGAAGGTAGCGAACCTTCGTTTCTCTTTGTTGGTTTCTTTCGATAAAGTTTTGATTGTATTTGATAAAGATGAAGAGCTTGCGTATAATAATAACAATAATAAATTAATAAAACACTCAAATTAAAGAACACGGTTTTATGCAGATGAGGGCGAGTTGGGTTAAATATACTTAGGTGTAGGTACCGATTTTGCGATCTCACCAACAACCTACCTTCCTGATGATCCTATTCCATTTGTGTTTTGAGACATTTTTTGATTATAGATTAGCAATTTCCTGCTAGTTGAATGAGTAGGTATTTGAGAAGAGATGGCCAACTTGTCCTTACGAAATGGACAAATTAACTACGTCAATGCATTTAAATGATTTGAAATGCGCCAACCTACATATTTTTTCGGGTAGAAATACCCATAATGTTATCTTGGGAAAAGTACCTAGTTGATGGAAGGACCGAATAATTACCCAACAGTCTCATTTCAAAACGACGTCGCCTTTGCAGTTTTAATGTACATACATAACAATTTCTTCTATACGCCCTCGTAATTTTTTTATGAGTTTATTATTCAACATTGTTTATGGAGCTGTAATGTCCAAGAAATGTGTGATAGTTTGAAGAAAATTCGGGAGGAAATATGTCTCTTTGGAAAAAGGCAATGGTAATAGAAGACAACAACAATGATAACGCAATGATAACACAACCGGATGGTTATGAACGGCCTGCCGCATTTCCGCTCTCCCCTCCACTACTTCCAACCCCCTCCACTAGTTAAACGCATAGCCGCATTACCGGATTTACGCATGGATGTGAACCCACCTTAAGAGACGATTGAGTTTATTGGGTCTTTTCTGATCAGCTGATTTATCTAATTTAATTGAGACGTTTTTAACTCGAGACACAAAACACATATTTCACAGGGGGAAAAATTGGGCATATCCATGTACCGATGTATCTCCGTTTGGTGTAGATTTTTCTTTGTTTCTTTTGGTAGGTGACACCGTCCAGTTATATTTCGATAATCAACGAAATGAACTAGTCCGAAATTCCGGCCTCTCCGAAATATCCGCATAGTACGTATATCCGAAATATCCGAAATAGTCCGCATACCCTAGTATGCGGAAGGGCATAGGACGGGACGGCTGTTGCCAAAAATGATAGGTAATTAGGCATGTAAAGCCAGCCCTCGTCCCGCGGCTGTTTCCCGTCCTGTTCCTACCATGTTCCTGCTTAGTCCGCGATGACCTTTGCTCTGTCGTTTTTAGAAGGGTATCCCTCATAGCTGTATATAATGCATAATCGAGATCCTCGCAGCTCACACTCTAATACCGTTAAGCCTAGTACGCACTGGGATTCATTGTTCGGACTCTTTGTTGCAGACGCTCGGATTCATGTCTCAGATTCTTTGCCCCGCGACATTGTCGCTCTGCAAATCGTGTACGCATCTAGTTTGAACCTGACCCATGTCGAACGAGGTCGCGCTTTCGGGGATTGCAGTAGCTCTACGGAGTAAAAAAAATGCTACATGATGTTTTATTATATCTGCATTAGATAGCCCATCTGCGCCAACCACTAAGAAGGGTGTAATGATGCTTCATGGGTAAATTCTAGAGCTCATTTCTGATCGAAAGTACTTGTTAGAGATTTATTTTAATGCTTTGTTTTCTGAGTAATTTCATTTTTAAGATATGTTTTCCACCTTCAAACGACCATAACTCCACTTGAGATCACTGCAAAATCAAAAATATGACCACCGTTCGAAACAGCGTTAATCGGATAATCCAGCTATTTGATGTCAAATCGATTTTATCAGACGACTTAATAAGTTAGTAAAAAGTTTCAGTCATGCAGCATAATCGTATGAGCGGATTTTCGTAAATTATCTTAGTATATAGGTATTGTTAAATTGTTTTGAAAATTTAGGATTTTAACTAGGAAGAAATGTTCACTACCGATTTTGTGGCAAATAAACTTGACCTAAATAATTTTCGGAAATTCAAAAAATGTTTTAGCAAATTTTTCGGAAAAAAAATTTTTTTTTTTTTTTTTTTTTTTAGCCGTTTTTATCCATTTTTGACAAATGTTAATGAAATTTAAGTTCCTACTTTTTTCAGCACAAATTTCTTGTTTTTCTAGTTTATTGTTACCTAATAAAGTTCTTTTGACTAAAATTCTGCTAAAAAAAAAAAAAAAAAAAACTGACTCAATGTTGCGCGACATTGTTCAAAGAATCCAATTCCGTACGGGACTCAAAAAATACTGAAACGCAACACACGAGATGCAAGACTCAATGTCGCGGAGCGTCCCGGATGCAAGAAAATGAGTCCGAGACGCATCTCCGCGACAAAGAGTCCGAACAAAGAATCCCAGTGCGTACTAGGCTTTATTGACGTCAAATTTGACGATGCAGCTCAGCCCATTTTTCTACGATTTAGTACTACCTCTGTTGATTCAACGATGTTCTCAAGCCCAAGAACTTTTTTGCTTTTGAAAGTGCTTTTATCCTTCAAGGTTTGACAAAAGATGGGACTATGTCACCCTTGATACATAGCATTGAATAAATAAGAAATATGAAACGAGCCCTGATCATAGTCGTGTAAGTACACAAAAAGAATTATACAATAAGAATGTATATGGATACCTTTAAAAACTGAGATGCCGGACTATAGGAGATGCTTTAACTAAATCATCTCATAATTTCCTGGGTCGCCTCACGTAACAGAAGTCGACAAGAACCCAAAACGAAGCACAAGAAAATCATTATCGGCAGACCTTTGATGTTATCATGACGTACGGCGGTAGCCTATTTGTCGAAGTCTTTACGGCGCTAATAAATCTGAATCCACTCCCGCCTTCGAAAATCCTGAAAAAACGAAAGATGAGTAGTGATACATAACACAATTATCCCCCTTCCCCTAGTCGTTCTTCACCTTAAAACCCCCCGTCATTACAGCTTATTTATGTTTCATGGTAAATGCATCGTCGACGTATTAAAATGAGACCAACTCAAAGCAGCTAGAAATTCGAAAACGCGCCTGGGGCCGTTTAAGAAACACTTGGAGTCACTAAGGTGTTGTGGAGAGAGCACATTCAAAAATACAAAGTGGAATATACAAATAAAAGCTTCATGGTTCAATAATCGATTTAAACTATTAATTCATTTATACATTAAACAGTTACTTCAATTTCAACTAACAAGCAAAGAATAGGAGCTAATTATTTTCAGAATGAGGTGCCCCATTTCGGCTCAGTTGATCAGAGACATCTATTTTAGATTTACCTCATTTATATCAAGGCATCGTCACTGCATTAGTGTTTATGTTGCGTATATGGTTTGGTTGTGGTATTGGTCATGCATTAACATGAGTGTTTATAGGTGGGTCATTCTCATTTCATTTGCCGCTTTCATGTCCCCGACGACGAATTCTCACAATTTTTGACCAGAACTAGCGATTTTGGGGAAAAAAGGGTAGTATAAGTTGGGAGATCAACGAAGTAATAATTTGACTGCCCAAAATCCCCTTTAATCAATACACAGTGATGACGAATGAAACCTGAAATCTTGGAAACTAATGAGTGTTACTGTCCCCTCCTACCTAACACGTAAGTAGAAGTTAGGTAGTTACGAAACAATGACAATCTAGAACTGGCCAGGGTTACTAGCTGCAGTAAGTTGGTTCCTCTTTATTTAGAGAAAGGATTTACATTTTCAAGATTTTTCCCAGCCCGTGAAAAACTAGTTTTTCGGTCAGTCCCCCATATCTCTTCTCAATGGGACCTCAGGAGTGTTATCATTTTTGCGATCAAGAAAGCTGATGGAAAATGGCGGGAAACAGTCAGATGTGAAGGTTATATTGTCCAGTTGAAGATGTGAGACTGTAGTGGAGTGCTTGGAGTTGCAGCAGTTTTTACATAAAAAGAAGCCTAAAAACATGTTGAGTATTTTTATTTTCAATCATGAGTGTTACACTAATTACGAGTGTTGTTAGTGCTTAAACAAAATAATTCAATATCATCAACCATACTGCTTGGTGACAGGTTTCAAATAGTAGCCATCCCCGAGTTTTGTTACTTCATCATCCTGTGTGACGCCATTTTTACTGAAAATTCTCATGAGTGTTACCTCTCACGAGTGTGACCAAGGATGGGTAACAGTCCCGATAATACAGTAACACTAATGGGGTAACACTTCTGAGATTTAAGCTCAATTACACTGCCTTCAAAATGAATTCTGTAAAATCTGAATATTACGTTTGGACGTGATTCTTTTGAACTTACTTGAGCCCTGACAACAATTTTGCCAAAGTCATCCATTTTACAGAAATCAATTTTTGAAATCTGGTAACACTCATGAGTTGGATATCATGTTTTTTAATACAAAAATATATAAAATACATCAATGAAAAACTCAATGTTCATCTATGGAACACAAATCTGCAATGTACAATAGTAGTATTTACCGATCTAACCTCATTTTCGAGCACTTTCATATTTCACGTCACTGAGGTTCTCAAACGACCCAAAGCGGCAAATGAAATGAGAATAACCCAGGTAGGTCTTATAACCCGGATTCTCGTGACGTCGAGTAGGTTTGAGTTTCTTCCAAGGTCCGCCATGACGTGGTAGATGTTACTAGATCGCAACTCAACCAACCTATTTTTCACTAGAAGTTTGCCGTCGTGTGTCAAAATAATACGTTGTTATAATGACATTTTTCAACAGTTTTGTTTTGCGAAGGTAATATTGTAGTTATATAACGTTTCAATTCAATTAAATGGTCGCAGTAATCATGCCTGCCAGCGCGATTTTGGTTGTAGACAACGATACCAATCTAGTGGTGAACGAGTTTTTATTTGGATTAGGGACTAACTATTATGGTTAATCAGTTTCCGAAAACTAAAGAACTCCATTGGTTTATACTGAGTACAAATAACTTGAAAAATAATGGAGAAAAAATAATTGAAAATTCCTCAGATCTCTGTATTGCAGTGTTGATACTCGTAATTTATAGTTTTGAATATGATGTATGAATTAAAAAGAAGGAGCTCCTTGAAATAGATTTCATATACTATGGTGTGTAAAATAATATTATCTACGATAATTAAAATAAAAAGTTTTGTTGCCTGAGGTAATTGGTATTTTATATGAAAAACCCCGCCTCTGTGTATTCCAAAACATTGGTAGCAGAGCGTGGTTCAGGATGTAGTTACATCCTATGGAAATGATCTATTACCAAAACTGAGAAGTGACTATCAGGGGGGAGGAGCACTGGATGCTTGTGATTATACGGCAAATTGGCATTATACAATCTGCCGCTCGCCCTCAGAATCCCGGATGAATCAAAGAATGGATTCAACTTGAAAAATTTCTTCAAATTTTTTGATTGACTCTCCTCAGATAAATCATTATTGAAGAAAAAATGAGTTTGAACAGCCTTCACACAAAGTATCTGTGCTGAGTTTATCTCATGAAGTTGAAGTGGTCCAGATAATCGATCTTTCTTTAATCGAGTGTTCTTTACAAAACGTAAAATATATGCTTAAGAACGGAATAGGCGATTGAGCGATGAGAACCGTGAGACTATATCGACGATGAATTTAGAATTGAATGTTGCTGGTGGATTCACGGAAAGAAGAGCTACCTTTTCGCATTTGATCTCAGACATATCAGGCTGAATTGTAGGAGTCGTCAGACTCCAGGTATCCTGAGGTAGGGCAAGCCAGGATGGCCCATTCCGCCATATTTTGCTAGAGAGGAGTTGATCTGGAAAAAATCCTCTAGATCCAGCATCTGCGGGGGAGTTTCAGACATGCTCTTATAACTATAACTGAGGCAGCTTTACTTGTTTTATTGAATGAATGAAAGTTATAAATTTTGTGGAATCTTGATGTAAACTAGGCACGTTGTTGCTCCACCAACAAACGAAACTACGTAGGTACGTACAGTCAACCAAATTCGCTGTTGGTTAAAAGTAAACTAGGTAGGTAGGTTGTTGCTTTGCTAACGAATACAACTGCTTATCAACAAGTTTGTCGAATATCGAATAAGGAAAAGTGCAACATGAATTGTAAACCAGCTGTAAGGAAAAAACCTTGAAATTCATTCTTCTGAAGGTTAGACTTCATATAGACGGTCGGCATTGTCAGTGCAGTTATTACGTGAGTTTTGCAGTTACGCAACTTTGTGGAGCAAAAAAAGTTTATTAAGTAGGTACCTACTTCAATTTTTGTGTATGGAAGTATATGATGAATAGCAAGTTATATAACATATGGAAAGTAGGTAGTGTACCTCTCTGGGTACTTACCTTTCCAAGGCGATACCTACCTAATATTCCCTCTGGCAGACTTCTCATGGCACGTCCTTTCACATGACCACTTTCAAAGGACTCTAAAGATTTTTAGTTTCTTAATTGATTCAAAGAACTGTTCTGAAAACTGGATAATCCACAACATTTTCGCAGCTGACGTTTGGAACTTCTAACACTTTTTTGCCAACTTCCCAACACAAATTTCATTTGGATCTCGACTGCACAAACTAATCTTGCGTTCCCAAAGTTTCAGTCATTGCTGGATTACAGTTTGATATAATTTTCATAAAATTTATTACCTGGCATAATAAAATATACTGAACTAGGAACTAGGTAAATACCGAACCGTAAGACAATTAGGCATGTAGGTGGTGACTCCTAATGGGGCTTTTTCGTATAGTTTACTCGTAACCTTGACAACAAGGTAAAATAAGTTAGAAAATGAGGCCTTTAGCCTTGCCTCGATGTAACGATGCGCTAGTGTCGAAATATCGAAAATATCACCAATACTATTGTTATTTACCAAGAACGTTTGTGAATATCAATTTCAATATTCCAAGTTGTTCACATTAAAACTGAGAACACACCGAAAACACAACCAGATAATCCATTTATGCCAAAACAGTTTGAAATAACTCCTAAGAAAATATTCTTTCGTTTTTACGATTAAAAAGTTGAAAAAAATCGTCATTATTAATTGCGAAAACAAAATAATTTAAGCTGCTATGCTTGTAAAACCACTATTTGGAAGCGTGATTTAAACTAAAAAAATAAATAAATAAATAAATAATGCACATTAGCCAAAATACAAGAATTATATTCAATTTTACTTCATTCTTATTATATAACCCTTCTACATAGACTAATGGTCCATCATTATTAAGCCCTTTAGTACTTTATACAAACTTGACACAATGCGCCAATCAAAAGGGCCGTTGGTTTTTTTTATATGTTAATCAACAAAACCCTTCAGACAAATGCATTTTTCAACCCTTAATGAGTTCATACTATTCAGTAGGCCGATTAGGATAGAAATTAGCCTCGAAGGTCCATCAGCTGATCAGTTTGCCTCCGTACCTTGTAATTTCAATCAGGGTGTCCCAGAAACACTCCATTTCAAATTTCATCCCAGTAGGTTGAATAAGATAGATATTAGCCCTCAACTGATCAGCCCGCCTGCATTTACCTTACAATTTTACCAAACTTGTTTCAGAAGAGCTCCATTTTAAAATTTAATCACCATAGGTTGATTATAAATTAAATTAGAATAATGGTTTTCTTAGCTGATCGTGCGCTTCCGTACCTTGTAATTGTTTTTTAGGTGTCACAACAGAGCTCCATCCTTGAGCACTGTATGTGGAATAGGAAAGCAGCCCAAGATATCCCTCAGCTGATCAGAGCCTATTAATACATTTTAATTGTATTGAATATATCTCAAAGGAGGTCCATTTCAAATTTCAGCACTGTAAGAAGACTCACAGGTCCCACCTTCGTTACCGATTTGATCGGGCGAAACAATGACGTTGCAATGAATATGGCTTTAGGTACAGATATTGGGGGGTCTTTTCTAGAAGAGAGCCGCCACTATTAACTTGCGTCTGCGCCGCACCCCGCGATGAAGGGATTGATTTCGTAATAGATCAGAATTGTATAGATCGGTGGTCTGGATGCTCGCAAGATCACATCTCGAAAATGCATAACATAAAGTAGTCAATCCCATAGTAAACAATCAGATTAGTTTGAAATACAGATACGTATCCTGTTGAGACTAATAAAAACTGTTGGTACTGTATCTGCGGATAGCGATTTATTTCTGTTTATTATGGGTATTCACACTAAAAATTACTCATTATTTTATTAGCTTTGTTTGTACAAAGGACACAAGGAGAATATCTATTTTGTCCAACTAATCTGTATACCTACTAATCAGTGATTTACATTTCAAACTAATCTGAATTCTTGCAAGGAGATTGACTACATGATGTTCTATATTTTTGAGATGTGAGCTTGCGAGCATCCACACAACCAATCAATACAATTCTGATATATTAAAAAATCAACCCCAACATCGCGGGGTACTCCGCAGACGCAATAATGGCGGCCCTCTACTAGAACGTACTCAGAGAAAATGATACACATAAAAAATACTTAAATACATACCAAGCGTGTATTTCTGAAACATTTTGTTCGATACCGTCGACGATATCGCTGACACATCGTGCTAGATCGGCGCGAATAACTATAGGGCATATTCTGCGTGTCTTAACATATTTCAAGTCGATAGCTTCAAAATTGAAGCCTGTCACGAGGAACATACCACAAGACAGACGCATATTAGGCCGTGTCAAAATAGAGATTTATTTGATTATATTCAATAAATATCATTAATTTTAAACAAAACTTCATTTTAGTGAATTTTTGTAAAAAATAATGCTATTGCTATGGCACCAAAATTTCTAAAATCAAAAATTTTGACAATTTTCTTCATTGAAATCTGTTTGAGACATTCCGGAACGAATCCTAGAGTTTAAAGGTCCTTCATATATATATATATATATATATATATATATATATATATATATATATATATATATATATATATATATATATATAGATGACCTAGAAATCGTTGGTCAACTGGAGATGACCTGAACCACCAAGTTTTAAAGCTGCAGCTATGTTTTTGAGCAGTAATCAGGAAAAGATGTATTTTTATATTTTTATAAACACATTTTTATCGCAACCTTCTGAGTAGGTACCCGAAAAATGTATATATATATATATATATATATATATATATATATATATATATATATATATATATATATATATATATCCTGTCAGACGATAACTTTCCTTAGGATTGAGATAAAAAATTCCGTTCTTGCGCCAAAAAACAAAAGGACGACTTTGTTAGCAGGGTTTTTTTTTTACCCATTAAATTGGCCAAATTTCAAAAACTTTTCTTAAAAAATCTATAAAAATAGCCAAAATCGGCTGAAAATCATGACAAATATATTTTTTACCATAATTTTAGTCAAATGGAGTTTATCAAAGATGAACTAGAACTAGAAAATGTATGAACAAATTTAAGTTGAAAAATATTTGCTGAAAAATTGATAAAAACTGCAAAAAAGCTGAGATTATAAAATCTTATTTGAATTGCAGAATATTATTTACTTGATGAGCTTTTTTTATTTTTTTCTCATAAAATTGGTAGTTAACAATTTCTTTCCACTCACAGTCCTCAAAAGCAATTCAACATAATATAGTATTTACCTACAATAATTTACGAAAACATGCATGACTGGAACTTTTTCGTAATATGAAACACTTTGACTTTGCCAAGATCTCCTAAACACCTACCGAATCTATTGATGTCTTGGTACATCAGTGGTGTGTGTGTGCGCGCTTTCATCTTTATTAGCCGACGATTCAGGAAACACTAGTTATAACTTATACCCTACGAAAGATAATGGAGGAACCTGTCTATTCATATGGGTTTTCATCAATCTAACAACATTCAGAAAGAAAATTAAGAAAATAAGGTGGTTCCTAATGCAAAAAACGAAGTTCCAGACCCAAACATTGTATACTTATTGGTATACGAAGTTGAAATATCACGACAAAACCGACCAAAGCAGACAATCTAAAAGCGCCTGGGGCCGTTTGGGTGTCGGGATCACCCAAGGTGAAAGAAGCCCGTTATGTCATTTGCCCGTCTCGGATTTCAGATTCCTTCGTCCGAGAGAAAAAGAGCAAAAATTGTAACGTCTTAAGTTGGTTTTGTGCATCGATTGTCGCCCGTTTCTGAGCCTTGATCGAAGTCGTGATACGTCCCATTCACACCCGCCGTACATTAGAGAACACAGGTGCCGCCCGCTAATATAAACCCAACCGAACCCGAACGGTTTATGTCCCAACCGCGACCTCCCGAACGGAAACTCCTGTATGAAGATAGGGGAAACAAACATCGATTTATGTTCTGCGATGCGTTGGAGTCGATAAGAAAATTTACGTTGGTGAACGGTGAGTCGGAAACATCAAGACTTAATTAGGAAAACTTGCAAAAAGAGCAAAATATCAAAATGAAAAAATAAAACATACTACTATACTTTGTGCCTACTCTGTTTGCCATACTTTTCCAACTCGTTCTCTCGTTCATAGTTATGTAGAACTAGAAAAATTTATGTTTATGACGACATTTCTGAGCTAAATTGTGTGCAACAAAATGAAAAAGATAATTTACTTTATCAGAATTCTTGGTTGAATAAGGAAAAAATTTATTTCAATGCATTGATCAGAGCCTTGTCGTTTTAACCTATAAGTCACGTAGTCTTCAATAGTAGGTAGTTCCTACACCAGTAGGAACAATAGTTGAAAAGTTGGTAAAAAACAGCAGATAGATGATTTAGTCTCCAATCCTTGTCCTATACCACAGCAGTCTATTTAAAAAAAAAAAAAAAAAAAAAAAGTAACCCCGGTTACCTGTATTTAAATACTTCGAATGAAATTATTGAAACACAGAATGTGTTATAGCTCACGCGTTTCACATGAACCCGTCAACTGATTGGTAATATACGTACCAATTAATTACCTAATAATTAATTATTCTTTCACCTCTTTGCAGCTTATCAATGCGTCAAAAGTTGAAAGCGGTGTTGTTTGACTTCCCGTCAGCTTCCTAATGTTATTATGGCCTATGTCAAGTTGTTTTATTTATTTATGACTAGCGCAACGACTAACCACCAGCTCTGCGGAAATCATCAGAAATGCAACACATTTTTGTTTCGTTATCGGCTGGAGATGATAGGCTAAAACATATTCTGTGTTAAAAAATTGCTAAGAACTGCTGAACTAAAACTAGTAAATTCTAAGCCTAGGGCTCCGTATCTTGTAATCAGACGCGTATAGAATATAAATTAAATTAATTGCCACCTGATCTAAAAGTAAAACTATGGCTTAAAATCACTGTAGATCGATGCTAGATCGATGCTGCAGGTACTTTCAACAATTTCAGTACAATCACATTACAAGTGATGCAGCACAGCTCAGAGAAAAATAGCTATATATACGGTGGCACGTGTATAAATATTTAAAAAATTAACGTTTATGTATGATTTCGTTGATCGTTTTGCTGTTTATAAATTCATGAGAGTATAAATTTGGAGAATCTGGAATTTCGTACGCCCATCTTAGGACCTAAGGATGGAAATTTTTTTAGCAGTACCAGAAAGGACACAACTACGTATATCTGGTTTGTAAATAATTTCTGATTCGGTTGATACCATGTACAGGCAGTTTAGGGAGAAAAAAAGGGGGGGGGGGGGAAATCGGCCTGGTTGCGTAACATTTCTTAACCCTTCAGATGCTGAGAAAGTGAATGAGAACTCTGTACTTTCCACATTATTAGCACACAAACATATGGGTGTATGAGCTAAATTTTTTGTCTAAGCTATCATTAACTGTTATTCATTATCTAGTTTACCATACTGTAAACCTTGATTAATTTAGTTCGTCCATCCTCATCTGCTTTCGGGAGTTCGGGCGATAAATTAATGCGGCTATACATAGTTGTCGGTAAACAGAGGATTGACTAATCTTCTTTCAAGGTTCCTCTCAATGAAGTAATTTACCATCGTCTGGGCACAATAAGTTGATTAATACTGGTTTCGTCGCGTGAATTTCCGGTCAGCTAAGATGGGGAGTAACTCCAAAACTTAAACTAAGAATATACGATGACGCCGTATCACAGTAGGATAAATTAGCCATTGGAGTCGCTACAACCTTTTAACGAACTTTCGTAGAAAATTAAAGCTCGGAAATTTTTTAAATAAAAAATTTTGAAAAATATTTTCATTCATATCCATTTTGAGGTATTCAGAAACGATTTCTGCAACTTTCGCTTTTTTTTTTTTAATTGCTTTATTGTTATTTCCTTAAAGAGGGCTGAAATCTGAACAATTAATGCAAAAATTATAATTCTATGTTAAACATTGACAAAGTTATGGACAAATAAAAATTAGTACCTACGAGAAAAAGGTATTTTTGAGAAAAACGCAACTAAAGCCTTTAGCCCGACTAACGGGATTTTGCATTAATTACGCAAATCGTTTACGAAGGAGCATCATGCTAACGAGCCTGTGGAGCTGATTTCTACCTTAATCAACCTACGAAGCTGAATTTTAAAATTGAGCTGCATTGTGAAATCGGAAATACAATTTCAGTGCTCGTAGGCGTGCTGATGAACTGAAGGATCTCTGCGCATAACTTGTTTCATAATTGACTTACGGTGCTAAAATTTAGATTCTAGATTTAGGTGCTAAAATTAGAAGGGTCCTGGAGCTGTAAAGGAGTGAATTGAGAGATTCGCAAAGCGCTATGATTTGATGATATACCTGCTATTCACGAATTTAAGAATATCATAGACCAATGATTTGCGTAGGAGGGCAATCTGGTACTGAAATAATAAACCTGTGTGTAATAATTTGCACTGTTTTTCACGCTGGATCATGTAATGATGATTTGTTTATTAATGTTCACAATAGCAACTTGAGAAAATACTGAAAATACGAAACTTTAGTGCATTTTACGCTTTTTAGTAAATCAATTGGTAAACGTGTGATTCAGGCGTTTTCCCCACAAGCTACTATTGAGTTTACGTTATATGAACACCGTGATTAAGCATTGGAAATTACCCCAATATCATGAATCTCTTGTTCTTAGAATCTCTAAGAACCCAAAATTTATTAGGTACTCAGTGCACATTTTGTAATGGGTCAGTTTTCCACCAAATTTCACGTAGATTCCACATATTTAATGGTTCTTTATTTGAAAAAAACTAAGTTAATGTAGACTATTAATTTCGTGATTGCTCGAAAAATGCGCACAGTCATTGCAATTAAATGAAATTCAAAAAATAAGAAACACCGGTATAGGGGTGACTTTTTCTCACCTCAGTTTGTAAACTAATGAATGAGAAATAATAAGATAAAAAAGTGAATCAATAAGGAAAGACCAAATTGAGAATCGATGTTTTTCGCAAGAACCTGTCGTGTAACCGTTTAAATTCTATACGTTATATATTTCTTCCGTTAATATAACTTATCTTGGATGAATTAAATTATTTTCTAATTCAACTATCTCTAGGTAAAGACAACATGTTAGTAAGTTTTTATGTGTACTTCAATCATCCCGTTGCTTACAAGTCTCATGTATGATAGGAATATTATGTAGGTAAAACGATCAAAGAGAAGATGACAACTATATTCTCATTACGATAAAATCTACAGGTAGGACTAAATGCGCCTCGAACCGAGCAATTTTCCTATTTGACTAACTGCGTGCATTTGGATATTTTCCGGTTGAAAAGACTGCAGCGTATGCGAGCCCATTATATGACTACGATGGCCCAAATGCTTCGGACCGATTCGTTATTATTTGTACACGTGTAGAAATCCGTTTGATGTGATGAATTTGGTTGGCTTCATGATTATTCGCACGAATAATCGTTTGTTTGACACTGACCTTGAAATAGTACATACATTTATATTGATGATAGTTTCTCGGCTTAAGGACAGAACAAATACATTTGATCGATTATTTGTAATAGACATTAAACCTTTCTAATCAAATATAGAACAACCCCTTATGTTGGTTGAAAAAAAAAAAAAAAAAAAAGTTGACTGTGGCACACAGCTTTTTTGCATCTGTAACATAAATGTATAATGTATAAATTTGAATAATCTCAAAATACGGGCTGCTATGGATGATGGAAATTGTTTATCGAGATGTGGCGTAACGCGTCGACATCGGTCATCGGAACCGAATAAATTAAGCTTGATGTAATTTACGTTTGTGCATGTGCATATTGATGTACTGCTTTGAAAAGAATGGACATATTTATTATTAGAATTAAGATGCTGGACGATAAAAGGGAGAAAAGCGGGCGGTTACAACAGCTGCATGACTGGAACTTTTCTATCTTAAGCTATTGTATTAAGCATTTCCAATACGGCCTTCGCTACTGTGTCTCGAGTTCTACGAGGGATAGCCGTGACTTATGGAACTAATATACCTACATGTTTTCCAATTCTAATATCTTTGTAGGACTTTTCTCTTCTCTTTTGATGTTAAATTAATCTTATTATTATTTAGTTTGTACAAATAAGTTCTTTTATATCAAGAAATACAAAAGCCATTATTTTTTGTTTCGTTATTTTGTCAATAAAAAAATTATTTACTTTCATTTTGAACCTAACTCGCACAATCCTTGAACATTTAAATTTAATCGTACATAAACTGTAGAACTCAACAATAGTTCAAGGATATTGCATTAGCGCTTACTGAGAGAGGCTACTACATACCCGGTAGTGGTGAAACTAATACAGAACCTTTTGCTCTAAACCCGCACAATTCGATTAAAACAAAGACAGGCAGACACCAATCCAAATGTGTTCAGGAAGTTGTGGAATGTTAATTATTAAAATGTTCCCGCTACTAGTAGAAAATTGGTGAATCATGTTTCAAACAATTATTTTATCAAGGTTCATAACCCAGTTATGAATCAATGCCATCCAAGGTTAACGCAACTTCGAGTTCTGTTAATTACCCAGTAGATATTGAAGGCAACCTCAATACTCGAAGGTAACCAATTTGCAAATGTTGCTGGAAGGACTTAATATGAAATTTGAGACTAAGGCTCGTAATCATTCTAGTTGTCAAAGTTCTCACGTCCAGAAGGTATGCGATTGGATTTGTGACGATTTCGAGTTCCGTTGCGCAATCCGAAACGATTAAGAAGCTGCTGGTTTGCGATTACGAATTCTGGTGACAAGTCATAAAAATCAAGTAGGTATATAAATTATAAACCTGAAAATACGGGGAGTTGCGGTTTCGGTGAGGCGGTCGTATTGAGTGATATCCCGATGCATTGACGGTCACGAAGGTCTCACATTTGCGGTCGTATGTCGCACTTTTCTTACAACCTTTTTTCACTTCATTTTTTGTTCTTTTATTTTTCTAAGCGGGCGTTTCATTGAACTTTCTATTAGCGAAGTACCAGGGAACATTTGAGGAGGCAAAGTAAGTATAACAGAATCCGCACAGTTTCAGTTGAGCACTGCTATTTTTTAATATGACTTGGAACGGTATCGGGTTGGTGGAATCTGATATTTAAGATCATTGGTCCTAGGAACTAGCTGTAGCACTTAATATCACCGATTTAATTTTTAGAATAAAAGAAAACCCGCACTGCAATGTGTAACTAAAAATTCACTTTATTTGCATATTCTTTCGAACAAAAAAAAAAAAAAAAAGTTTATGATTTTGATAGACAAACATGGAATCAAATTATTAAAAATAATTAGGAGGTACTCATACTTTATTATTATTAAACTAATCTTGTAGATTTAAATACAAATCTAGGTAAATATTCATAGATTTCGATGGAGGGAGGCCTTGAGATTAACGTTACTGACGGCCGAGCGGAGCGAGGCCTTGGGTCTGCGCGCTAGTACGTACATAAATAGAACTTCTTCATAATTTCATGGCTGATATTTTCTAAGCCACAGTCAGTATTAAAGCTACATCGTCCTAAAACAGTTGAGCGTAAAACATTAAAGAGAGCAACCGAGAGAATCGGAGGACGGAATATTTCACAGAGTAAACTAATCAGTTGTGATTATATTACATATATATACGAGTATATATATATATATATATATATATATATATATATATATATATATATAATTTTTTTTTTTTTTTTTTTTTTAACAAGCACCTACTACCTACGTTTTAAACAGCATGGTTCTAGGATTGGTTATACAGGGATACTTCCATAAGAGTAGTTCAATCTGAATTTGGACAATGTTTCATGCAAATACGAGTATTACCGATTTTTACAACTAGCGAACGGCATTATTCGATTTTTGACTGATTTTTCAACTTTGAAATTTTTGAAAACTTGATACATATTCTTATAGGAACTTTTACGCTGATTCCGAATATACCACATGTTAGTATGCTGAAAAAATTATTTCGCACAACAAATCGCAAAAAACAGGCTATTTTGAAATTTTTGACTACATTTTTGAAAATTTCAACCCGAAGATGTAATGCTGGCCAACGAACTTGAACTTTCGTTTTGTGTCCTTAACATTTTAAAATTTGTTTGAAGTTTCTAGCACAATTCTACGGACAGTTATCGTCTGGAATGACACATACATACATATATACATACATACATACATACATAAAAAAATGCGTTAAACTTCAGAATATGATTCAGAATCGCCTGAAACGGATTTCTGCATAAAATGTTTTCAAAAATTCACATTCTACAAATTTTGAGGCGAGAGCAATAGCTTAATTTTCTTCAAAAATTCGCTAAAGAACTAGTTTCAATGAGCAACTTTCAGCTCATTGATTCCATAATAGGTTAATATAAACTAAATTATAAGTTAAATTAAAAATTTAATTTCAACTGAAACTAATCTATATATTCTATCCAAGTAGAACCTCGCTTCGATGCACATTGTGACCCATCCTAACCAAGAATGAAGTAAACGATTACAGAAGAAAAACGGTGCAAAATATTACACAAAGGTTTAATATTTCTGTATTAAATATCTGCCCTTCGACGCAGAACACTTGTCTGTATAAGCGAAGTCTGTTATACATTATCTAAATACAACCTGAATATAACTGCATAGGTACAGTTACCAACCGAGGGGAAATTAATTAAATTTGGTAGAACACCTACACTTAACTAGTCCTTCTGAACTTAATTAGAGCTGATTTCCAAGTAAAGGAGTATATCAAGATCCAAGTAT
This sequence comes from Adelphocoris suturalis, assembly GCA_030762985.1. Lineage (NCBI taxonomy): Eukaryota > Metazoa > Arthropoda > Insecta > Hemiptera > Miridae > Adelphocoris > Adelphocoris suturalis. The sequence continues at coordinate 2,214,359 of CM061047.1, forward strand.
ATTGATGTTGGGTGGACACCCACAAACTGAAAATTATTGAGTTAAAATAAATGACCTACTTACGCTTCATTAGTCCGTCTTAAGGTGGCAAAAGTTACCTAATTATTTAATGCTCTTAATTTCTAACTTCTAGGGTTGATCGAAATTGATGTCGAAGAGTTAACCAATTGGACTTCATACGTGATTTTTGTCCCAAGTTCCATAAACCTTGGTTTTATAGATTCGGAGAAAATCTCTGGATGACAAAAGGGGGACGAAGTGGAGTCAGACGTGGGATTACACGGACACAAAAATCGGTGGATCTGAAAAAGATGGAGCAATACAGATTTGAGGTGTAGACAATAAGAGTTTCTTGAAGTAATACCACTGCCTTTTAGTCACCCTCTTTAGCAAAATGTTGTTACAGTGAATGCTCACCCTTCTGTTGCTGATGAAGATTTCATTGAAGCAGTTACCGATGCCATAAAACCCTCCAACTGTTCCATTTCTGCCTACCCATAAACTCCCGGAAGTTCTGAGCAAACTACAGAACATGCATTGAGAGATTTGACGCGCCAAGTAGCCATTCAGGCCCATACCTGTACTCACCAATCCAGTATTGTGAAAACAGGTTTCAATCCAGACTTGTATGATGGCACAAATCATACCCTGTGAAAACTCCTGCCAAAAATTATTGGACCCGATTCCTTCAACATCTTCCTGTAGCTGGCCGGCTGAGCACCAGAGCACACAACCACAGTATTCTCCCCGGCAATGCGAACGTTTGGAAGAGAGTGACTCTGCTAGTAATATTGTTTTGTGGTGCTGTACCACAACAGGGTCATAGCACGAAGTATGCTACTCAACTACTGGAAAGATATGTGAAGGTGCATCAGCTAGCCGGAAGGCAGCATCTGAAACTAGCAGCATCAATGAAAAGGCGGTACAATGTCAAAGAGACTGAGCCACAGTTCAGGGAAGGTAATAAGACTTGGTGTTTCTAATTGTGAACGTGGATTAATAATTTGTTTTGCTAAATGTATAGTTTCATATTGTCAATTCCATTTCTGCTCCAACTTTCTACACGTAAAAAAATATATACATCAAAAATACGACAGTGATTCATAGCTATTTTCAGGCGCAGGAAAGGAATAGACTAAAGATACGCTATTTCTAAGTCTTAACCGTACCAAATGAATAAATGCTGGTGTACCAGATTACTATAGCCGGAAAAGAAAAACGAAATATATATATATATATATATATATATATATATATATATATATATATATATATATATTTTTTTTTTTTTTTTTAAAGAAATATACCTTCACGTAATAATTTGTTTTGTGTTTTGTTCAACCCTGTTCAATAATTTCTGTGAAGTTAATGCCTTGAAATTAAAACCAACTAAGGAGGGCAAAACGATGTTTTATATATATATATATATATATACTTTTTGTTAAATCTCAGGGGTCATTATCGAAAATTATATACCTACGTCTGGCATATGTGTCCTGAGGGCTAAACTATAGTGAACCTACTACAATTTAGTTACATCAATGGAAACATACACACAACATCTGTTAAGGATCGTACAATGAACATCTTTTCAATTGGAGCCAATTGAGGGTTCCCTTACAAGGACATTTCCTTCAAGCGTTCCCACCTATCCAAGTAACATCAGGTGGTTAGTAATCGACCCCCGGCTTATCGGATCCGTGAAGATGGATTGACGTATCACGAGATGATGTCTGAATCAAAAAAAGCAGGATAAAGAAAACCCATTTTAACAGTCAAGAAATAAACATTGCAGTGAAAGTCTAAAGGGCTCCACGACGGCCTAATGAAGCAGTTTGAGAATGACAAATCGATGGAGAGAAACATTTCTTAAATCTCAATTACAGACAGAACACGCTATCCCCCGACCCGTGTGGTCTCCCAGCGCCTGTTACTTTCTAATTGTTTGATCCAACCAGATGGAACTGCTCCTCATTCCCGTTCCACATTTTATTTAGATCCGTCCTTTTTTTTTCTTATTGCACCTGGCAAGAACCGGTTATAGGTTTCGGAAGGCTGATAGTTGTTGAGGTTTCGATACGCAATAGGGGGAGACTGACAGCGTACCAATATATACTTGCCTACCGCGCTAGAAACTTTCCCGATGCTGTTCATCATCAATGGTGCTGGAATAGATTATGAAAGCTTTTATATATGAATTCAAGCCCATCCAACTAACAATATTACTACAAAAAGTATACATTGAAGGAGCTAAGGCGCCATTTGGAGTTCGTTGATCCAAATAAAGAAGATTCATAAATTACTACAGTGGAATTAATAATACCATGTCAAATGAAGTAGGCCATCAAATTAAATTATTTACCAGCAATTGTTTTTCTTTCAATTAAAAAATGTATACTTTAAGCATTCGCTTACAAGAACTGCACAAGATACTATATGACTTAAAAACGTAACAATTTTCAAAAAACGTAACAAATTCCTGAATTTGAGTTTTTGAATATCTGTAGATTTTTGAGATCTACTGTTCTCTTACGATCCAAATGTCCTTGTAATTAATAAAGTAGTCTTTAATATTAATAATAGTAGTCTTTGTAATTAATAAAGTGTATTGCTGTTGTAAAGTTTATAAAAGTGTTTTCCGCACAAATTTCAAAGTTGAAAAATCAGTCAAAAATCGAATAATGCCGTTCGCTAGTTTTAAAAATCTGTAATATTTGCATGAAACATTGTCCAAATTCAGATTTCAGAACTACTCTTATGGAAGTATCCCTGTATAACCAATTTTAGAACCATGCTGTTTAAAACGTAGGTAGTAGGTGCTTAAAAAAAAAAAAAAAAAAAAAAATGTAATCACAACTGATGAGTTTACTCTGTGCATGTGTTAATAATTTGATTCCATGTTTGTCTATCAAAATCATAAACTAAAATTTCTCAACACGATCAATAGCGACTGAAATGTCGAAGATTTCTTCAAAAATTAGCTCATGGGGTCATGCTGCATGACTGGACTTTTTGAGATCTACCGTTCTCTTACGATCCAAATGTCCTCTATTGCGCCTGAAGCGAACTACTCAAGGAAATGGTAAGGGGGACCACTTGTCGATTTCAAATTCTGCAATGACATGGCAAGCGCCATCTTACATTACGAAATCAATAAAGGTACAGGAGTCGGTTACGCAATAAACAATAGTTATTCTCAAATACTAGTCAAGCGACAATATTGGAGTATATTTTGATATTTTCATGTCTTTGCTTTGGGACTCAACCGCAAAAAGACTTACTTTCAAGGAGCGACATATTTTACAGGTGACGAAATTTTCAGATGATTCTTGCTTACAACCAAATCATTGCTACGGAATTGAATCTGCCTTTTTTCATCGTGCAAAAATCGTTTGCCAGTAGTAGGACAACTCTTGATTTATCTGAAGCATCCCATCTCACGCTCTCAATTCCCTCTCCATACATCCCTGAAATGCACTGGTTACAATCTTCGTGTGATGTCACAACTTGTGTCGTTGGCTTTGTTTCTTATCAGGCGTCCGAAGCACCATCCTCGTTCTTTGAAGCACAAACGATTTCATGATATATGAAAGTGCATTGATAGCGACGACAGTAATTTTCATTCCTGAACGATATTTGCATGGAAGAATGAGAATGACAGACTGTGTTACGGACTTGTACGCAAATTTGCACAGAATAGCGCTTATTGACAATTGCTTCAACCAAGATATCCCAAACTGCAATAAATAGGTAAGAGAAAAAATTGCATACCAATATATTTTCCCGTTTTGAGGTCGCCCTTCTGAAGCTAGGCTTTGTCAATAGAGGGACGACCTATTGGAATTGATTCAGGAAGTGGGGAAAACCTCAAGCATAAGAAAAAAAAACCGCATTCAAATCCGTTTCAGACCATTCTAAGACCGAATTCGTGGAATAGCCATAGGTGTATGTCTGTGTATTTTCAGTTGCATGGAGTAAGACAAGGAATAGAGGGGGTGAATCCGAAAAAATATGTTTTTTTTTCGAGAAATTTTGTCGACGCCACTCTTGCTTCTGTTCTCAACTGGTTTGCGTGTTTCTCATTCCAATTTTAGTATAGTTGTGCAACAAACCTTCGGGATTTCGGATTTGCTGTCGTGGTGGGGGTGGAGGGGGTAATTACCGATTCTTTCCAGCGCTTCCAAAGCTAAAAATCTCTACCGATTTTTATAATTCTTATTTTGTCCTATTTGGAATTTGATCTAGTTCTGAGACGTATGGCAGAAGCATTAAATTTCATCATGGAAGAGGGTGGATGGAGGAAAGTTTTACTGATAAATCGTGGTTTTCTAACTATTCTTGTCAAGTTTTCGTAATTTTTTCCATCTTTTTATTCGACAATGAATTCGGTCTAGTTATGGAACTATTCTCAGGAGTTTCAAATTTCATCATGGAAGGCGGGGAATGGAGGGGGTAACTGTAATAAATCGCGATGTTTTGATATTGTGGTCAGATTTTCGTGATTTTTTTTCCTCCCAACTGATGAATTCGGTCTAGTTTGGAATACGTGTAAGGAGTTTCAAATTTCATGATGGAAGGGTATGATAAATAGTGATATTTTTACTATACTCATACGGTTTTCGTGTCAATTTTTATTATTTGTTCGATCCAGATTTTAGTCCAGTTATGCAACTTCGGAAGTTACTGTCGGCTGAGGGGGTACATTGGGAAGGGGGAGAGGGATTCATGAGGGGGAATTCGTGATATTTTCCTTTTTTCCTCTTTTTCAATTCTCGGTAAAACTATATACAATCCATTCGTAGGGTCCCTGTAAAGCATGCATTACTTACCAATCTGTTTATGTGTAAGAATGTAACACAATACACTATTAGAGACAACGTTTCATACATAACACAAAAACGACGAAATCCCATCACGATCGGACCAAAAATAGACTTTTAGTAGTATTTTGAGACTCGGAAACTTTATTATTAGAAAGCGCACCCACTAATTTAAAAACTGTAGTTTACCTGATGATTGCATAACGCCGTCCAATTTATCCGCCTAAAAATATTGAACAATATTGCATCTGTTAGCTATGCATGTAATTATATTTATGTAGTCACTTGGGTAAGGAAAACGATTTTCGCATTGCTCAATCATGTTTATTACCTAGCTAATTATGCCCGTCCATGTCCTATTAAGCTAAATAATTGAATCGTAGAAGTGCAAAAGGTTCTGAACGTCGAATTCTGCCAAATGTTTCAGCAGGCCAATTTAAATGTTTTGAAGTGAATAGTGTTGCAGGAGTATGACTGAGCATGACTGAATTAAAGAAAAACATTTTGGTTTATTATTTCCAATAATAAGCCTATGTGATCGTGTAGCAAAAAATTTTTATAACCCCCCCTCAAACTTTGTCACTTTACGTTTCAAGGTGCGTAGAATCCAAATTTGAAATGTCCGTCCGCCGTCCGCCGTTCGCCGTTCGCCGTCCGCCGTCCGGGCCATAAAAGGCCTAAGAATTTACTTAAAAAACACGTTCTTTCGCACATAGACTCCATTTGGGGTCTAGTTGGTCCTAACGTTTAACCATCCCGATCGCTTTACTCGCATAGATGCTATGGGCCAAAAACGGGAGAAAAGTGTCTTTTTCGAGGCTTTTTTTGTTAGACGTGTTAGACGCACGCCTGGCACGCTTGGCAGGGGGTCACGGTGGGTGGTGAGGGGAGTGAGCGGGGGGTGGAGTGAGAGGAGGCGCCGCGGCACCATGAGGTGGGTACAGCGTTCCTTCGAGGCATGAATATATGTTTTTTTCTAGGTCATATTTGTGTGTTAATACCAATGCTTTTCCTACGCATATTTAATAACATATCCTCTCGACTTTTCGTACGTACTTAGATAATGATATTATTAAGGCAATAACTATTTGAATAGATAGGAGCTCAAATCGAGAAATATTAACATGCGTATATAATTATAGAAGTATAGGTTGTGGCAACTCGAAATAGGACACGCCGACACGCCAATTCTCGTGATTCTTATTTTGTTCCATCAAGAATTCGATTTAGCTTTGGAACGTATGCCGGAGTTTCAGATTTCATAGTGAAAAAACTTAAACTGATCCTTCATGAGTTCATAGTTCCTAATACTGTTTTCTGAGTGTTAGCTATTAGGTACCAACGCTATAAAATGTCCATTAAACTTTGCTAAAAAAAAATATATATATATAAAAAAAATTATTGCCAGTTTTCTAAAAAAAAATCTAGTCTTCGATTTTTTAGAAAAAAGTTGATTTAATCGAATCTTACATCGATTTGTATTCATCACTATTACAATGCGACCACCCTCTACACGATCGGTCCCACAAAGTAAGCGAATTTTAAAAGGATGGAATTCCGTAAGTTAGGTTGTTAGAACGAGTGAACTTGAAACGGCTGCGTCCTAGAAACGAGATAGGTGCTTAGGTGCTTACGTTTATTTCTTCCCGGAGGCGATATGATAGGTAGGTGCCTATACCTTCTTTGTGGATCCGCCGCCGCCCCTCGCTCCGACCACCCTATGCGATCCGCGAATATTACTTTTTGGCTTAGGAAAGCCTAGGACGATGTTCATTACGATCAATCAAAGAATGTGAAAAATAAAAATTAGGTAGGTAGGTCATTTCATAGTTGCTGGAAATTTTCGTGAACAGTAGGTAGCATCCTAGAAACGGGATACGATTTATCCCCCCCCCCCCCCCCCCTGGCCATGATTGAGTTTAATACCTTCCGTGTGGATCTGCCCGTGTGCTCGCGTCCCCCCCGCCCCCTCCGCCACTACACGATCCGCGAACCTTCCTCCGCCATTCCTTGGAAAGATCTCAAACCGAACCAAACGCTTCCAGTTAAATAGCAAGTTTTCCTGATTCCAATCAAATTTGGTTGTTGGCTGCTTTCTACGACCCAGTTGATTCGATTTCTTTCCGCCTACTTCTGGAATTCCCCGAGTCTTCTTCAGGTAAGCCACTTCAAGTACCCTAGGGTAGAAACGATGCACTTCGGTTTGAAGGGATATTCCTCGTACCTATCTGCTTTTGGATAACGTAGCAACCTATTTGAAAGTAAGTTGATGGTGGAATGGCAGTTGTCGAGACATTTTTGAAGTGAAAACTTCTTAGGCACGCTGAGCAATTATTGCATAGAGTAAACAACACACACACACATATATATTAATTGCTATGCAATTCTTAGGCCGACCCCAATAATTTTTATGTAACGTCCGGAACGAAATTAAAGATGATTTTCACGTACAACCGAGTAGTTGAGTAGTTGCTATAGATTGTGTCACAATTTCAGTGTTTTTAAAACAAAATTTAATGAAGTTTAAGTTTTTAGCTTAATTTCGTACATAAATTTTTGAATGTTCTATTTCATAGTTGATAAACTTTATTTGACCAATCTTATGCTAAAAAATATCAATTTAATAATTCTTAGCCATTTTCAGTGATTTTGTCAGCACATTTTTTGAAATTTGACCAATTAGATGATATCAATATACAGTATAGGTAACACTTTTATGTGTTGGAAAGATGACTTGGTAATAAATTGTTTTGTTTATAAACTATATTACAAAACGTAAAATTGTGAGATTCCGCTGCTGTAATGGATTGAACCCATTTGTTTTTCTATAGTAACCTGTGATTAGATGAACACTTAGACCAAGCTTATAGTGTAATGTAGTTGGCACAGCAGCACTCATAGGCATTCAAAATTTAAGAAAGCATTAACTATGTATGTCCCCCATACATGTTACTTCAGAAGGCTGTATGTGCCATGGGCCGATTTGCTGTAGGAACTAAATAACGGTTCCAAAGGCACTTGCACCTGCTGCATATCCCTGGCCTTGGTTTATAGACCTGTAAAATGCAAAAACTCGAGTTTCCTATTTTTTGGCACTTAGATCCTTTTGCACTTTTACGCTTCAATTGCTAACTATTTGCTTCTATTACCACGTATATTAGGAATAGGTAATTACCTCCGATTCATAATGATAGCATATGGGTACATCCCCACTGCGAACGTTCATGCTGTTCTTCGTTTTGACACTAATACATAGCCAGTAAAGTAATGAAAATCACTAATGGTAAATACATATAAAAATAAAATATTTTCAGCAAAAAACGAGTAAATTTTACGTATAAATTAAATAGGTTTATATTTTCCGAACACTTGAGACTAATGAGGTCTGTGTAACCTTGAGGGTTGGTCTGTATAAAGATGTTCCCAGCGAGACGCTAGTCTCGCATAGCCAATCCTTCAAAAAACCACTGCAACGAGGCGCGCCTCGTAAGTAAAAAAGTTGAACTTCTGCCCAACGTTAACAGCCTCCCGACTTTATCCTGTCTGATCAAACTTAATTTTCTTTATATATCCTGGGAGGAGGATGCACCCTGAGATACTTGATGCCAAATATGTAACGATAGAGTGGTTTTGTAGATTCTATATAAGCTAAAACGAGGCTTCAATTGCTTGTTTTCGGACTTCTTTTATCTTCTTCTTTCTTCTCGCCTCATCTGATTTTAGCAAATTTTCGTAGTAAATGAGATGAAAAAAGCTACACTCCATGAAATGAATAATTTGGAGCAGACAGGTGCTGACCAAACATCTCTGCAGCGAAGAAAGGCTTTGAACTTCAGGAAATGACGGCATGCGCTACCCAAATATGATTGGAGAGGAGAAAATCTAGAAACCTAAGGAAAGGATTAAAATGGAAAAGTCACAAGTCGTGCCAAATACATATGGAGAGAAGAGAGGCTACAAACACCCGATAGGAATAACATGGAGAAGACACGTGCTGGAATGAAGAAACGCTTCGAACTTCAGGAAATTATTAACTAGGAAAGACGACAAAGCTACCCGCATGTCATTGGAGAGGAAGAAGGCTACAAACTTCAAGAAAGGAGTAACATGTAGAGGAGATATCTGTCGTCCATATACCTATATCTTTGGAGAGGAGACATCCACTGCCAAATATTTTTGGATAGGAGAAAGGTAACAAACTTCAGGAAGTGATTAACATGTAGAGGAGACATGCCTTGCACAAATCTACCGTGACGCCGCCACCGTGCCGGCGCTGCTCCTTGGCAATATGTTCATGTGGAGATTTACAACGAAAACTGTTCATTGATTCCCCTTGAATAACATCTTATAATCGCCTAATATAACAACTGAACGCTGGACAAAAAAATTCAAGTCGCTAGAAAGCCTTACTGTAATGGGCAAATATTTGGAAGAACCTTTTTATTATTATTTTGCTTTTAATTGCCCGTGCATTGAAGTGTACTTATAGGTAATCTCAATAATGTACAGAATTGCTATTATCCAATGGAAACTAAAATACATAGTAATTTGAATAGTATTGTATTCCTTTGTACCAGGGTAAAAGTAATCCTATCCTGGTTTTTAGATTTGGGGTCAACCTGGGTGAAGACATTTCTTCAATCAGTGAATCGTTTACAAGCTGTTAATTAATTAACTTAAATCGTTTTAGGGAAACAAATTAACATGGGGTACCGCTTTTGCAATATGACCCAATTATGTATACATACAGCGAATTGTACAAATCATACTCAAAGCAATGGAATAGTAGAAGGAGCAGTTGGCAAAGAAAACAAGGCGATAACTTGACGATGTCCGAGCAGATCAAAAAATGACGATTAGATAGCGGAGTAAGGTCGTTTTGTAGAAATAATATGGTAAGTATCCAACTTACTGTAATGGGCCTATCCGAAACCGAAGACGGCGTGGGGAAAAGGCGATATCTCCAGCGGCCATCTAGACGGTCGATGGAGGAAGTAGCTCATATTGAAGGGCAAGAGGTTAGAGATTGGAGTCAAGTTGTGGCAGACTTCATCTCCGAGTCTTGGGGAAGTTTGAGAACTTCGGTGGTCCGCGCCGCGCTAAACGATCCTTCCTCATAAAACCATCAGCTCAGTTCAGATCTGATGTTTGATGTAGGAACCTTTCGATTATTTCCCACCGCGAACATTCATAGACAATATTGGTCGAACGAACAAAAGTTCTGCCGGTCGGATGTTCAAGTAGTCGCTCTGGTAAAAGTAAGATTTTACACAATAAGATTTTACCTTACCGACCTCACTTTTAATACCTTCATTTATTCATTTATTAACACGTATTATGTTTTACCGCTGAGTCTAATGCTCGAAAATTAAGCAAAATTTAGCACGAGCCGACATGTTTTCTACTGATTTTCACGTATAACCAATGCGTTGCTAGGGATGTGTAACTCCCGTAGTTTTCATAGCAGGAAAATAGTTTGCCATTTTTTGGAATGCTCTAATTTTATCATAACATCCCATGATCCCTAACCTGCTGTACTGTGAAGGAAAGCTGATTTATTACGCTACTTTATAAACTTATATTGCTAAGTAACTATAATGAACTAATAATGTGAAAGGAAGGCACAACATGGTGCATAGACCTCTGACCAGCTGATTGGCTCCTAAAGCTGATTCCCTATGGAATTTGATCTCTGAAGATGATATTTGAAACAGGGCCATGAAACAGTTAGAATATAATTTCAAAAAGCGAACACACCATAATCTGATGATCCTTGTAAGCTAATTTCTATGCCGTTTAATATATGAAGCTGAAATTTGAAACAGAGCAGAAATTTGGAATTGGTCCTCTATGGGCCTGCTGTGTACGATTGACAAAGTGAAGACTAAACAGATCAGGTAAGTGAGCTTGGGAGCTCATTTCTCTCCTATAAGAGATCTAGGAGGGTGAAATTCGGTATGGATCCTATATAGGTATGCTGTGTGCGATTGACGAAGTGAGGAACCACCCAGATCAGTTGAGTGCCTCAATAGACACGATGTGTACGATTGTCAATGTGAGGACCCACCATGATCAGCTGAGTGATCTCGGGAGCTCACTTCTCTCTTAATAGACCTACAAGGTTGAAATTCGGTATGGATCGAGTATAGGTATGCTGTGTGCGATTGGCGAAGTGAGGAACCACCCAGATCAGTTGGGTGCCTCTATGGACACGCTGTGTACGATTGTCAATATGAGGACCCACCATGATCAGCTAAGTGATTTTGGGAGCTCACTTATCTCTTAATAGACCTACAAGGTTGAAATTCGGTATGGATCCTGTATAGGTATGCTGTGTACGATTGACGAAGTGAGGAACCACCCAGATCAGTTGAGTGCCTCAATAGACACGATGTGTACGATTGTCAATGTGAGGACCCACCGTGACAAGCTGAGTGATCTCGGGAGCTCACTTCTCTCTTAATAGACCTACAAGGTTGAAATTCGGTATGGATCCTGTATAGGTATGCTGTGTACGAGTGACAAAGCGAGGACCACCCTGATCAGCTGAATGAGCTCCTAATAGACGGAGAAAGCTGAAATTTGGTGTTTAGCTTTTTTAAGCAACATTACTACGAGAGAAAACATGTTTTATTCGTAGCAACAAAAAATAGTTTATTATTATTTTTTTAATGTGCCGAAAACCTTGATAATTTTAAAGTGAAAATAAATTGATAAATTATGTATTAAAAATGATAAATAATAAAAATAGTGGAGATTATTCCATTCAAGGTAAGACCTGAACGTGACTCTGAACATATTTCATACAATGTACAAGTGTACAGAAAGTGATGGAATCCAGGGTTCCTCGAAACTGATTTCCGGGAAGGAACTTTTCAGAACTTAAACTTGAAATCTCTCCATTTCTATGATTTATTTGCGTATGAAATTTGGCAAGAACATAATGGCTGATTTTCCATATCCATATCCGTTCCCTATTGTAAATGAGTTGATATATTGACTTGTCTAATCGAGCTGAAACCATCATTTATCGTTACCCGATCACAATAAGAAAGTCCTTGACCTTGAAATCAAAATTAAATAACCAGTGGAAGACGAAGCGGGAACTTGCAGTCGCTGATAACTGGTTAAAGTTTTTTTCTGATTTCAGTTCCTTTGGGTTCGTGCGCTGAGGGCAACCAGGGTGTCAAGAATCATTTTTTAAGGAGCAAACTCACATCAGGTACAGATAGAAATGCGCAATAGGTATTAACCGTTTGAACAATGCGAGGTAGGTAGGTAGGTGGGTACCTGTACAGTAGATACCGGGGCACAGTGGTTCTAAAACCCAATCTATCTAGACAAAATTAAATTTTTGAGTTGAAAGGTATAGCCTTATAAGATTTTGACATTCATGCTAATAGTCCTGGACTAGTGGAACTCTAGGCCGTTATCAATTGTTTTCGAACTGACGTCTCCGTGTATGCTGAGAAATTCGGAAAAACGACGATTTACACATAACCACCTGTTACCAGTTCACTTCAACTGATAAAAGAGTGGATTTGCTATTTAATTTGCCTTGGAACACGAGAAATCTTCCACAGTAATCTATATGAATAGAGGTAAGCAAAAAATTATTGATTAGGTCGATGGGTATTACTTTTAGCATGAAAATGAGAAATTTTTTGGATGCTTATTAGTATAAAGTCCTTAAACTCAGATCCGGAACCAGGAATACATAAGTGGGATGTGTCTGATACGAATCAGGTTAAAATCGTTCACCTCTGCTTACCTTTAATAAGGTAATGTAATGTGTTTTTTCCTTCGGAGAAAACACGATTTCATAATTTGATTGCAATTTATTTTCGCAAAAGAGTCAGATGTATGTTATGTTTTCCTATACCTACAAAACAAAGAACTGAGCAGGGCTAGGTCTCATTTAACGCGTATTTGCATCTAGTATTTACTAATGTTTGTCCTAATTCCCGTCTGACTTGGTTATATCAGCATTTTAAAAAACCCGTCTAACATTTTTAAAAATTGACAAAATACAAGTTTTTTTAATTTCATTTTATTGTTACATATGAAGGCTTAATTTGTGACCTATCATGTGGCATAGATTTGGTTAGCATTAAATATCCTTCACGTTCGACTTTTTGTATTTTGTATTTTAATAGAAAAGTTGGGTATTGAGCAAGTTTCCCACGATTCAAACGTTTATCTCTCGAAAACCAGAGTTCATACAAGACGAGTTTCAGAATTGAATTCAGCCCTCTAAAAAAAACCCAGAATCAGGGTTTTTTCTTTTGCGACGAGGAAATTTAATTATGTGTAGCGAGATTGGGTTTTTGAACCACTGTGCTTTGAATCAACTCAATTTTGATTTATTTTTTCGAATTGAACGAAATCTGGGGAGGACGCCATATACCCTTGGATCGGGATAGATAACCACGAGAAATCGGCACGATTAACTCAGATTTTTGATCGCTCAGATTGTCTGATATTTTTACACCAGTGGCTACAAGTTATCTATTTATACTGTTTCAGTCGACCTTTTGGACGAATTCAATAAATACTGATGCCCGTATTTTTTATTAGTGGGTCGTGGAATACAGTTTACTAGTTCCATAATTCAATGGTCCATTTTATTATTGCAACCTATTGGATGCGATCATAATTTTGCCTCAGTGCATTTTTTCTGAATTATATCGCTGAGACAATTCGAAGGATATAAAAATACGAAAACGTAAGGTGAATATGAGATCTGAACGTAAAATAGGGTTTCTTACTGACGAAAGAGTTCCTTCGATGATTTTAACTGCCCATTGATGAAGACGGTAGTGAGTTTTAGGGTGGTATCTTAATAATTTCTTCAATCAAGAAATATATTTCTTGATGAAATTCGTCGAATTATAATCAAAAAGCTACTTGTAAAATATAGCACTCTAACTGTTTATATTCCCGTATAAAAGAAAAAAATGTTGACGGTACCTAGTAGCGCACTTGCGAGAAACTAGTCAAGCCATGGTTTGTGGTCTGCTGAATTGTAAATTATCGTAGTCTTTCTGTGTAATTCCATAGCTATTCCTGTGCATATGTAGGTGAGCCCTTTATGTACCTATGAAGTAACTCGGACAATTACCCAACATATGACTCACTATCGCTGGTTTTAATTATTAATGAAATTGATAGGTAATAATATGTTCTTCAAAGGACCACTGGAATACCAGAGAGATATTATGGTAGTGCAATAAACTTTAACAATTACTCCAATGAATAAATAATATAATTGAAAGACAAATAAAATTTGTATAATGGAAAACAAAAAGCAGTGGCCACTGAACCTATTGATGTCATTTACAATAAGGAATATAAATGATATGGTTGATTGGGCTGTAAATGGTTCATATGCCTAATTAATTGATGATAGTAGTAGGTGAAGAAGTAGATAGACATGAAGGCCCTTTGAGAGTACAAGAGGTAGATAGGTGGAGAAGAAGGGGTTGATACCCTGGGTCTCAATTTCAATACGATTAAGGTGAGTGCGACCACCAAAACTGTAATTATGATGATTGCTCCCTTATTGTCAGAGGAGATGATAGTATGGTAAGATCTTCCCGGTTTCAATCCAGTTAGGGAACAGGATCCAGGTAACCCAAGTCTGGGGGTTGTTTCCTCAAACAATCCGCACCTTTCCAGCGAGTACATTGCTAACTGCACCGACGTCTGCGCGTCGTGAACGAAGCAGAACAAAAAGGTCTTGCGGATGGGTCAGAGCCGGCCGGCATTGAAATTTTTTTGAAAAAGCGAGGAGAAAAACGTTAAGGTAGGTCAGTGACGACGTGGCGAGAAGTAGTAATAATGGCGATCCGTGAGAACAAAGCAATGATGAGTAGCAACACATGTAAAACTTTTTTCCTAGAAATAACACTGAACTAAATTTTAATAAATAAATAAACATCTAACCAAAATTCTAACATAGATTAATAACAACATAAACTCTAGAAAATTACATAAACCATTTGAATGGGGAATTTTAGCGCAAGTGACCTATAACAATCCATATCATGGAATATGGAATAATTAGGTTGGCCTCACTGATGTTATCAATGGGGAGTCAGCAGAGAGAATGAATGATACCTGTTATCGGCAGAAATTCTATAGATCGAGATATTGATTTATTGTTGGAATGATGCAAATTACTGTAGAGCTATTGCAATTAAAGTGAAAACTAGGAAAACTGGATGCGGAATGGAATGTGTGGAAGAAGGAAGGTTGATTTATGTGATGGTGTATTGTTGCTGACATCGAAGTTGCGAATTCCAGGTAACAAGGATTTGTTCTTGTACAATTCCAGTATTGAAAACTAACCGACACAAAGATGATTCCTTTTTAGAACACTTCAATTTCTTACCGAGAATTAGATCAACAGCTACTACTATCTTTAATATGTGTATAATGTAGAGTAGTACCTAGTAGCTAAACTGAATGATTTGAATGAAAAAGGGTTTTGATACTGAAGGATGTCAGACTCAGGGAAGCATTTCTCAGTTTCAACCGAAAATCCCATGTAATTCTTGAGGTTTTCAACAACCGAATTCCCGTAGGAAACCTTTAATAACTTGCAAAGTTGTGTGATTTTTAAAGAGAAGGGCCGCATTGATTAGTATTATTCGTTTATCGATTTATCGCTTAAGAAGAGCAAGACTCGTCATTTTAACATTTTTATTGACGGCATTCGGTTCACCACACCATGGGTAATAACAGTGTTTTTTATTATCACCAGGATAACCAGAGAGGTTTGGGAAAGAGGGAGCCTAACCCCCCCCCCCCCCCACCATCTGACAGCTTGCCAACTTTTAAAGAATCTTAGCTAGTTTGGACAATATCTGATCTCGGTAAATTCATAACCTGCAAATTTTGCATCTTCTGAGTTTCCTGGAAAACTTTCAACCGGTCAATTGGAACATGTTGTATGCTTTTTCAATTGGTTCAATTCCCAACTTGCCTATTAGTCACCAATTCCTACAGTTCCCTCCTCTCTCCTTTTTCTCAATCGGCCTTTTCAATTTTCCAACTTGGAAAATGTCGAACTTGTCAATTTTTAAAATGGCAAGAATCATTAACATATTCGACTCCCAAACGAACTGATGGAAGTTCTTGTATGATTTTGAACCAACTAAAACCCAACTTGCCAATGTTTGCACTTTCAACTTTCCATTTACTGCATTTTTCCAACTGCACTCTTGTATTTTTTAACCCTCCGATTTCCAACTTCCAAATTGAAAAATTTCTGACTTACCAATTTTCAAGTCTTCACTTGCCCAACTCTTTAACTTTTCTTCGCGCAAATTTCAACTGCTAACTGACGATCATCTGGCATTTCTTTGGTGTTCTTTCTGCTTACGCCTTAAATATATTTCTATAAATTTACTCCCACAGTCCCAACACACAACAATTGAGAACTCTCCTATATAATATAATTTATAGTTTTTGGAATATTTACGGTACAGAATTTTGAAACTTGAAATATTTAGAATAAGAAAGAAGAAATTGTACAATACATTATACTCGTAATATCACATATTTTTTCTAATTATTGGAAAATACCATCGTGCCAATATACTCGTACCATCTTGCTAAATTTAAACACGCACATCTGACCTAAAATGAATCATATTATTATCGAATTCCCTAAGGAAAACTCAACTATTGCATTATTTGTTTCTGTTCTCTCTCTCTCTCTCTCTCTCTCTCTCTCTCTCTCTCTCTCTCTCTCTCTCTCTCTCTCTCTCTCTCTCTCTCTCTCTCCCTCCCTCTCTCTCTCTGTCTTCTTGCAAGGTAGTCAAATTAGAGAAGTTTATACTCGTATCATATAAAAGTTGGAGTGGGCTTCCCTAAGAAAAAGAGCGTTTTATATCGGTAAATTGGTAGGAATTGGATATAGCAACCTTATAATATCCTTCTGACTGGTTCAATATGATTGTGAAGTATTTTGCCAAGAAGTGCAACTGGCCGAATCGAAGTAAATGAGATGAGCTAATAGCACAGTTTTGCTTCCTCACTACCCAAGGTAGGGAAGCTTTGTGTTCGTGATTGAAGTCGAAAAAAATTGTTGTCCTCGAAAATCAAAATTTCCACTTGCTTTTTCCATGTCAGAGCGTGCTGATCAATTTTGGTTCCGTGTCTGTCTGTGGTAAACCCTTGTCACGCCCAAAACTATACTAAGTTTCAATCCAATTCCGATGAAATTTTGAGGAATTGTGCGGGTTAGCTCCTAGAAGTTGCCCTATAATTTTCAATGCCGTTCACTCAACAGTAGCCCGTGCTCATGCGAAAACGTTATTGTATTATAACGTCGATTTCTGATCATCTATTGGTCAGATTTCGTTCAAACGCAAGAATAGATGGGACAAATGTTTCAGAAACAAATATAAATTATATCGCAATTGGTGGAGTAATAATTATAGCACATGCGCAAAACTAAAATTTCGACAAAAACAAAACCCCGAGACCGATTTTTATGGAAATTTCAAGGATTGTGCGGTTTAGCTCCTAGACCCTATAAATTTCATTGATGTTGGATTATTTGAAGTCTGTGCGCATGCGCAAACGTTAATGTCTGATAACGTCAACTTTTTAATCATTCGACATGTCCCAGTTCTTCAACTAATTCTATACGCCCATGGTACAATATGTGAGGAAGTTATACAGCCCACACAACTTGGCAGACGTTTTTGGGCCCTTCTATATATCTTCAGTCTTGGCAATAACTTTTGAACACGAGTTCCGATTACGACAAAATTTTGTATCCAAAACATGACCGGGAAAGAGCGCAATCAAGTGGTATCTAAATCAAGTCTTTAATGGATCCATAACTACTACGAAAGTTGAACAAAGTATTGGAATTTGGAATCTTCTTCTATATTTTTCTATATGCGCCAAGATACTTGGGTAAAATTATAAAAAAACGCTTCGAAATAATACAAAGAAAATATAATTATTTTAGGTATGAAAAAAGATGCGAAAATGTTGAGTTGAGCGGTGATGAGGGGAAGTATTCTCTCGGAATACAAGAATAGTGGCCTCGGGTCGTGCGGGCTCACCGATACAATAGGCCCCGTTAGCGGTCGTTCATGCCGTATTTTCAATACTATTTTTATTCACGATATTCGAAAAAAATGTTGGTTATATTGCAGCGTGCACATAATAAACATTCAGTATACAGGTCGTTTTTAAAACTAATTTGCAACAAAAAGTGCCTCGTGGACTTTTTTTTAGAGGCTTTGTTATTTCAGGAGGCTTTGTTTTTTGAGTTATTTCAATTTTAATTTTTTTTTTTTTTTTCGACTTTATCACACTAGAACGGCTATAACTCCCTCAAAACGCACTATAAAAAAAATGTGGGCACCGATGGAAAGAATATTTAATTTTCCATCTTCCTAGAGCCTTCTAAAAAATATTTCTGGGTTCCTGATGGGAGAAAAATCAACTCGTTAAGTGATTTTTGTCAAATTGGCAAAATCTTATATTTTTCTTTTGGTTGTTAGGGTATTACTCCTGCATGGTTTTTCAAGGACATTAACACCAAAAACTGTACCAAGATCTCAGCTTTCCAACGGCTTAGTAAAAAAAAAAAATCGGTAGAATTAGGGGAAGAAAATGACGTTTGTATGCTAAAAAAACGTGGTTTTGCTTATGAAAATCGAGGTTTTTTGGTTCTTTGGGAACTCATCCTTTACAACTTATAGTAGAACTACTTATTGGTATTTACTCATAAAGTGAATTTTCAATGAGGACAACCTGTATATCCAATCTCAACTTGTGAGTAGGAAGACCGTCATAAAATATTGAATGAACACATGTGGCAGAGTTTCCACGCACTGAATGTTTTACTCGCAGGTTTAGTATCAAGAGTTTAATTGTAAAACGCTGGGCGATGTCTATCTTTCCATCCTGGAAGTCCTCTTATTTTCCTTGCTTCAAACTGGTACGACTGATGTGAGAGAGGTAATGAAATGAACAAAATTGTACAGAACATACAAAGTATATTCTCTGGATAAACAATAGGGGGTTAAAAATGTAAAAAATTTCATGGTTTAATGAATTTTTCAACCCGAGGTGTGGATATTGATTGCAACTTTTTTGGTTTATTATTTCCAATAATAAGCCTATGTGATCGTATAGCAAAAAATTTGTATAACCCCCCCCCCCCCCCCCCCCCCCCCCCCCCTCAAACTTTGTCACTTTACGTTTCAAGGTGCGTAGAATCCAAATTTGAAATGTCCGTCCGCCGTCCGGGCCATAAAAGGCCTAAGAATTGACTTAAAAAACCCGTTCTTTCGCACATAGACTCCATTTGGGGTCTAGTTGGTCCTAACGTTTAACCATCCCGATCGCTTTACTCGCATAGATACTATGGGCCAAAAACGGGCGAAAAAGTGTATTTTTCGAGACTTTGAGTGTTAGACTGACGTGTTAAAACTCCAACCTGCTCAACCACAACTGCGCAAGCTAATAACAATGGGCAGTAGGACTTCGCAACAGAACACGTTAGGACCAGATCATGCACGACCACAACTGCACGACCTATTAATTATTATTCTCATGTTAGAACAAAATTCCCTCATCTCAAAATGCACAACTTTCAAATGAATGTTGATGGAAAAATATGAGTGATATGATAGTGTAAGCGTAATAGGGCGGTGAACCTCCGGTTGTGAGGTAACGAGACCTAGGGAGTACCTCCAGGGTGGCGTGGAAAACTTCCTACACTTGTATTGCTTTCGAATTTCATGTTCCTTCGAGGCATGAATATACGTTTTTTTCTAGGTCATATTTGTGTGTTAATACCAATGCTTTGCCTACGCATATTTAATAACAAATCCTCTCGACTTTTCGTACGTACTTAGATAATGATATTATTAAGGCAATGATTATTTGAATAGATAGGAGCTCAAATCGAGAAATATAAACATACGTATATAATTATAGAAGTATAGGTTGTGGCAACTCGAAATAGGACACGCCGAGGAGTCTGGACGGGCCTTATGACGTACGCAAGCCAACTAAAATAATGACCATACTCAATTGAAAAAATAATAAACCTTTGTAAAATAATTTGCAGCGTTTCTTGCAGAAAATTTCCCAAAAGATCAGGTTGAGAATGCGAAAGTGAGATAAATTTATGTAGGCCTTCAAATGTTACTTTTTGGGATGAAAATCCCATACAAGACAGGAATTTATGTAGACCTAGCAACTCTGGCTGAATATTTGGCTTAGGACATGAGCAGAAGATGGATGTATATCACCGCATTGAGGAGACATAGAAACATGTGGTAAGTATCGGGTTCGGTATCGCACGACCGAGAGACCAAGCTTATCCCACAGTTATACAACTGGACAGACCAGTATTATCGTTGAACCATCTACGACACCTACTGGAAGCTGATCCCACTCATTCGTACTTGTAAATGCATTTATCGGCGGGGTGTAAATATAACTGGTGGACTTGTTTGAGTATCGACCCGGCCTTTTGTCCGATAACGCACGGCTTAACATGAAAGGGTCAGTTGTAAAAGATAAGAAGTTTAAATTGATTAATTAGGGTTCATAAATTTATATTCTGTATAAATCACATTAATGGGACATCAAATCGCCACACTTGTGATTCGCTCATAAGTCTTGGTTGGAACATCGTTGATGTATATTGGAGAAGGTAAGTACGAGTACATAAAACTGCATTCTATTCTTATAGGCCTACTCTCTGCGCATATGGTTTTAGAGCCCAGGCCCAGCTTAAGGCCGTATCACTCTTGCATTTTTTCGCATTTTAAACGCTGAAACGTGAAGAAGGCCAAGTGCGTTTTTTCAAGGTCAGCAGTGAATGTTGAAGAGGAATAACTGCAAAAACAGCGCATTCTGGCGGAATGCAATTTTCACTAAGCCTTTCAGGTTAGGGCTTGAAATATTGAAGTAACGTTTGACGTGCCTAGTGTTTTCAAACTGTGTCTTGACAACTCTTGTTCTTCCAAAGTTATTATACTACGAAGACGCACAATAATAATAAAAATAACGTAATAATGAAAAAAACTGTTCCCGCTATGGACCTGGTCAAGAACGAAAAATGGTTATTCGAGTTTAAATTATATCTATATAAGAGACAGGTATGTAATTTGAACGCAACAGAGAAGCAAGAGCGCACGGCAATAATCCTCAAACAAAAAACTTCACTTCTACAGTTCATTAACCTGATTCGGCATTTGTTTAGTGCAGTCTCTTTAGTGACCGGAGGGGTGCTGCTACCTACTTAACGTCGTGCGAGGTGAGGCATTGGCGCGCGACCGAACAAAACGTAATAAAAATAGAAGTTCGGCACTGAAATAAGAATAACAAGAAAAAAATGTCAGCACTAAGAAAATAAGAAAACTTCGGCAAGGAACTAGGAACAATATTTTTGGCACAGGAGAACTGGAGCTGTAATGAAAACGGGAAGGTACAACGCGGTTTCCCAGTGAAATGTTACCTCCCCAAGGGTTATGTTTAGCATTTTTCTTGCGTCAAGGTAAAAATTAGAACGTGTTCTAATTTTCCAAAGTGAGTTTAAAAACGCTCCGCCAGGATGCGCAATGGTCGAAAAAGCTGACATTGGAAAAGCTCTTCTTCTTCTTCACGTTTAGGCATTAAAAACGCAGAAAAAATGCTAGTGTGATACGGCCATTAGTTTCTTTTGAGTCTTGAGTTGCTTAGGGAGTAAAAGAGCCATGCTGCTCCCAAGGAGAAATCTGTCAATCAAATTCTACAATTTTAATCGGAATTAAACGAATTTTTCAAGAATAATTTGAGCGCAGTAGAATTAATTACTTCCCTTACACATGCTCAATAGGCACATCCACTTCTCAGTATACTTGTAGGTACACCTACATGTGTAGTGTACCTAATCCCGTATACCTACTAATACCTGCTCAACTACAATGGGTATTCATGTGGAAAACCAATCAGGCTCAGAATAGAAGCTTCTAATCTTAATGTTTCGATAATTCTCCATTATTCACTGCCGTTCATAGGTAACGGCTGACTATAATTCACTTTTTTAATAAAACTCAAAAATTAATTACTAAAACTACCTAAACTAGATCATTCAGCAATTTTATAATCGGCGATTGTCGAATTACAGTGGGGGCGAATGAAAACAGACACGAAACGTGAAGTTCCATTGCAAGTAAAAGGCTGAACGTTTCAGATGCCTATATTGATATCGATAACGTTAATATTGTTGACGATCAATAATAATTATCATCTTCGTTGGCATGTTGTGGCATCATTATTTTACGGAGCAAACATTACAACAGACAACGGCTGACAGTCGGGCTTTTAACCTGATTAATGCGTTTTCGTATAAACATGGTCTAACAATCAGATGATCAGCACATAACGGGCTTAAGGGAATGCTCACTAATTTTGGAATGAACTTTGAAAAACTATAGCTCGAATCGAAGTGTATTCCGATTTCTATTACTTCGTAAGCACTAGCAATATTTTCATTACTCGTTATTAATTTTTTAGTCTCTAAAGGTTGCGAAACCATAGCTTTTACTTTTAAGAGAAGAGAATTTCGTTCACCTAAATAGAAACAACCATCAGCATTTTATTTCTTAAAATTTAGACATTTCTGTGATCATTTTCGAAAAGTTCTCTGGTATTCTATTTTCAAAAGATTGAATTTCGGGCACCTATATGTCGATTATCTTGTCTCTTCCATTTCAAAAAAATTGTCCTCACAAACTTCACATCTCAACGGGTCACAAACTTCACATCTCAACGGGTCACATCTCCACCCCCTACTCTTTATACCTCCAAAGTCCAAACCATCACACCTCATAAATTGCAAAGGGTATGGTCATAAATCGTAGCAGTGCGTCAGAGTGTAGCGTTGATAGTTTTATAAACAACAAGACGTGTTTTCTGGTTTTTAACATGTTTCATATCTTCAAGATGGCCCAGTATCTAAATTTTTGCAAGCCAATATTTTCACCCTAGGAAGTTGGAATTTGATAGGATGAATTTCAGGGACATTAGGAAAGATATTCAATTATGGGTTCTTTATGATCAGCTGTATGAGCTAAATTGTTTCTTGTTCGAACTTAGGAAGTTGAAATTTGATAGGGATACTCTTAAGGGGACCCAGTAGCGAACAATTTGAGAAAAATCGATTTTTTTTTCTTTCATAAAACGATGTATTAACATCTAGGGAACAGTTAATTCAATAACATCTTGTTGCAAAAACATTGCTGCAAACTTTGATATTGGTTTTCGTTAAAGTATATTATTATTGGAAACGTTTGCTAAGTTGGGTGGGCAGTATAGCTTCCCCACGAATTGTGATATGGATGCATAGAATTCGTTGATGAGTGTCAGCCAATCATTTGTTGAGCGTGTGCGAAATGGTTAGGTACCTATTGTTCATCCAAACGCAATAAAATCATCCTGGACCCGAAAACCCCTCAAGTTTAAACAAAATCACACCAACAGATGATTAGATATCTTAAAATAATTTTTTTTTATATACAATGAATACGTGGGCAAGAAGTGTCTTTTGCTCAATGTTTTATTTTTGGTTCAGTAGTAGCTTTGTTTCTGCTTTATGAACTGAAAATATTTTGTTAAGGGGACCCGGTAGCGAAAAATTTGAGAAAAATCGATTTTTTTTTCTTTCATAAAACGATGTATTAACATCTAGGGAACAGTTAAATTCAATAACATTGTCAAATTTATGCTTACAAATGCGTAAATTTGTTGTCTAAGTACAGGCCGGCAGCATAGGCTGGCTAGATGGTTGCTCTGTCGTCTTTGTTCTTGAATAACGGTTTACTGGTCCTTTCTTTTTTTTTTTTTTTTTGAAAATTCTTGTAGAACCACCCATTTCCAATACATAATCAAAAGAAAACGTAAAAACGAAATTGGGCCACTAAAAATCACAAAGAAACCATAAGATGTATGATAAGAGTCGAATGATAAGAGTCTCTTCATCAATTTCTTCTTTGTCTTTATTTGACTGGGCTACAACCATGGGTGTTATGTTTATATTATCCATGGATAATATAAACACTTCATTTCAGATAGGTCTAGGGAAAGCAAAAACAGCTTAACTATTTGCATAATGCGTTGCGACGTCATGAAAAGATGGATGCTGTTGGTTTTACTGCTCTCCTATAATGTTTTTTCATGTTCACGGGCGTTTTTCTTTGGAACGGTTGACCCTATTCGGTTATTTTTGTTTTGCTTTGAAGAAGAGATCTGGGCCAAGATATTAACGTAGCGATTTTACAAAATGTTGATTTGAACTGCCGCTAGATGTTTCTGAAGTAAAAAAAAAAAGACATTTATTCCATGATACCTACGAATTCGTGTTTCTGAGATACCTTTAAACCCCTACGTTAATTGAAAATTGAGAATATAAGGAACAAAAAGAAAAAAAAGCACTGAAATTGGTTGCAGGGGGGCTGAGGAAAACGCCTGTAAAAAGAGGTCTATTAAGGGTGGGAGGGGGGTGGGTGCCGGGTCCCCTTAAAGAATATTAAGGGACGACTGAAATTATGAGCTCTTTCCTTATCCACTGAATGAGCTAAATTCTCTCCACTTTTCATCCCGCTTGGGATGTATTCATATAGTAATAGTGTACACTTGAAACATGATCTATTTTAGTAGAATACGTTATTACGAAGAAGTTATTGCCGAAAATTTTCATCTAACAACGACCCGTAACAACAATGCATAACAATGTCAGGTAACAACGACACGCACAAGTAAGCTAGTGTTACCTACCATTGCCTTGTGATCTCATTGTTGCGCATGTTGTAACTGGTATGTAATGAATGATATTACGATTTTGTTAAAATTATGAGGTAATAGTAGAGAGGCAATAAGTCAGGGATAATGCTAGCCTCTACTCACCAGTACATATTGATTGTCCACACTTTATAGTCTAAAATGTTTTGCTACTTTCCGCTGTTTAATGAATTATATAAATTTACTATAATATTGTGGGAGATTCTACATTATTATAAATTATTTGGTTACCAACCAGATGCAGTTTGTAAGTTTACATTAGATTCAATAAATGTTCAGATCGTGTTTGTAATTCAATCAGGTTGGTTCTTATTTACTAATATTAATCAATCTTGCTGCCTATTATCTGTTTGTAACATTTGGTGGCAGCGGTGGGATGTCAAGAGGCGTTACGATGTGAAGGCAACAGAACCCAGGTTTGCAGTCGGAGACGAAGTCTGGTATTTCTGGCCACGCCGACTGTTGGGAAGGTGTCCCAAACTACAGTCGCCATGGATGGGTCCATGTAAAGTTTTGAAGACCATTTCAAATGTTGTGTTCCGAATTCGTCTACCACGAGGCCGAACACGTGTTGTTCATGGTGACAAACTTTCGTTATATAGTAATGCATATCAAAGCAAACAGAAGAAGGGGGATAATGTGGGAGATTCTACATTATTATAAATTATTTGGTTACCAACCAGATGCAGTTTGTTAGTTTACATTAGATTCAATAAATGTTCAGTTCGTGTTTGTAATTCAATCTGGTTGGTTCTTATTTACTAATATTAATCAATCTTGCTACCTATTATCTGTTCGTAACAATATCAAACTTTTGCAAACCTCCACCTCATGGGACCACAACCATCACATCACACAACCACCTCCACAACCACTACCTACCACATCATACAATCAACAAGTGCTGGAGTATTATTATTATTACTTAACCAAGCCCATATATATCCCTGAATCCGATCATATTAATGAAAATTGAATTCCTTACCTGCTGCCTTTTGTGTTACAAGAAAGATATTATCTGCGATGCTCACTTCATGACGGAGCTAAAGACAAACACTAAAATCAACCAGAATCCAAACTCACAGATTAGTAAATTGTCCGCGATAGTTATGTAATTTCTGTCTTCTGCCTGGCTCGGACCCTATACGGCTCAAATTCGAACATCATGAAACATGCTTATAACACTTATATAACAGTGATTATGGAAAGCATGAATCAGGTCCTAGAAAATTATAAAACTTTATTATCATTAACCACTTTCAAGAAAAGTATTCTTGTCTTACATTACTATATTATAGAAATGATCAACCTTTTCTTTCTATAGAAACATCTTCGTAATCATATTACAACGTATTACGTAAATTCAACCCACCAATCGTTTCTCTAGGAACGTAGGTGCGTAGATAGAAAAATCATATGACGGCTTCTTTGGGGTCGTATTTTCACAACACAAAATATATCGCTTTTGCGGAGTTTGGTTACATGACTAAAGAATGTTCATTTTGTACTGTGGTGTAACGTGTATGTATATTTACCATAAACGTATTAATGATACATGATTATATATTAAAGTAGTGATGTCTAGTAATAAATTTAAGCTTTTATTAGAACGATTATACAGATGAGGTTAGCTGATTTAGTGGAGTCATTTCCATTCACTCCTCTGGGGAGCAAAGGGCCTCAACCAACGTCCGCCATCCATTTTGATATTTTATTTCGTTCTAAGAAGAATCCAAGTTACTGCTCTTGTTCCAATGTCACCTGCCAGGTAACATATCTTCACGGTAGAAATATTTTCAGTGCTATTAGTGTCCAATCATCGTTTGATATCCTAATCCGGCAACACAACAGCGACGCAATCGTGTTAAAAGCGCCTGCGTTGATGGAACACATCCAAACAAAAACAAGAATAAGATACCAAACGAGTTGACACCAAGCCGGACAAGGGAGGTATCAAAGCTAATGATGGCGTTCAGAGCTGAATTAAAAACTGAACCCCCCGGAGCTACGCCCCGAACTCAAAAACATGCATATTCAGATCCCCCGGCATTGCTTCTCCTGGAGATAATAGTCAAATTAATTCTCCCTCGGAAGGAGGGACCCCCCAACAACTAAATCGTGTGTTACTCATCGGATTTCTTCAGATCTGGGACAAAGAAAGAGATATAATGCACTGTTTTTAAATGAACCTGCTTCATTTCTCTGGGACGTGGAATTTATCTCTCGCGGTCCCCTCCCACTTCGTCGACCAATGGGGACCACTGTTGGGAACAACATGTCATTATTACATTTATATACCTTCCTTTGTTCTAAATATTTATAACTGGGTTAGCTGATCTCGCATTGAACACACATGTTGCAACATAAATGCTTCGGATTTGAAATAAAAAGTGTATTAACGTTTTAAACTAGTCTGATATCCACAATACTGTTAGGATTGATTTGGAATTATTTGAGGAAGATCTATTTTATAATTATTGTTTAAAAGAATAATCACCGTATCCAGATGTTTTTTTTTTTTTTTTTTTTTTTTTTAATTAGAAAAATTGTTTTATATCTGCAATTATGATATGGTCCTAAGTTCCAACAGTCACTATCGAGAGAAAGTCAATGGCTAGCAGTACACATCGAGAAACAAAAATACATTCCCAAAAATTGTACTATATTCTTGTAATTCTTCTGATTATACAGTATAGACATTAAAGCTACATTCATCACTTCAAGCTAGAATATCAGCCAAGTATGCCAAATATTTTGACATGAATCACCAGAAACATATGGAGGTCAATAGAACTCTTACGATACTAAACAACAAAAAGAATGAGACTACCATTTATATTGATAACTTGTGAATTGGGGTCTATTGTAATACGTAAACATATGACAGGGAATACCATTCGATGAATACCATGATATTGAATCTATTGAACCAGTTCCGATAGTAGTAATAGTAATTGTACTATAAGGAAAGTTTCTTCGTCACTAGCTAGTCAAGTACAGGACGCGAGGTACAAAGCTTGAACTATGGAGTATGCACTCTATTTGATCATACTCAGCATTCCATTCAGCTGATCCTTTAAAATAATTTTAAGAATAAATAATACAATTTTAGCAACCTGAAACGGCCAATGATTGTTTTCCCTTGATTAAAATTGGGAGATTCTGTTTCCCGTAGCGTTTTGGGATTTTGTCCATCTGATGACGCCTTACTCTCGTGGCAACGGAAAAGGCGCGCAATCCCCAAGTCTTAATCCAGCTACGACACGAATATTACATTTTCCTAATAGTTTCTACTTTGTGAAGCGTTGTTATTATTGTTTTATATTATATCTCATATAATATAAAACAATTTAACGATCTGATGACTACAGCCCAAGATCTCACATAAGGCTTTGACAATTTTGCAAAATTATTTAAATAATTATGACTATTTTGATATTTTCAACTCCTTATGTTGGAACTTGTTTCCGTTCTTCCCCGCACATAAACGAGAAAAATGAAATTTATTTTCCTTCCACAGGTGGAACGTGCCCAAACTGCCTCCAAAATCACGAAGACGAAGACGAAAAGGACTTCGTGGATCGAAGCGAAGAGATAAGACTAGAAGCTATCAAGCACCAGATACTTAGCAAACTAGGGCTCCGAGCGAAGCCCAATGTAAGCAGAGAATCTTCCCCCTCGCGAGATGTCGTGCTTCAAACGCTACGTAGGGCCAACGGTTGGCCATTTAATTCTTATTCGTCGTCCTCGTCGTATGACCCTGACATGGGTCATAATGACGACTTCTTCGCCACAACGTCGGAGATCATCGCCTTTGCCGAACAAGGTGAGTTCCTTTTAGTGATCAAGTAAAGCTGTAGTGATCAGTCTCCTCTTTGAAGTGGTAGGTGTGTGTGTGGCACACTGGAGAGTGAACTGAATTATCTCTTTAGGATCAGAAAAAGCGGGTGATCAGGAAATATCTTATCATTTCAATAGTGTCTCAATGTCCCAGAGAGTCACCTCGCAGAATTTCAACTTTCCTGAGGGAACTGAAGAGAATTTAGCTGATTCTGCTGATAGGGAAGGAGCCCATAGTTTCAGTCGTCTGCTAATAACTCTGCTGTTTCTCTCAAATTTCAACTGCCAAGAGGGAACAGCAGAGAATTTAGCTTACTCGGCTGATCAGAAAAGAGCCCATCATTTCAACTGTCTCTTAATGTTTCAGAAATCCACCCTGTCAGATTTCAACTTTCTTGGGAAAACAGAAGGGAATTTCGCTTACTTAGTTAATCAGAAAAGAGCCCATCGATTCAATCGTCTGTTAATGTTTCAGAGAGTCTCACTGTCAAATTTCAACTTCCTAGGGGGAACAGGAGAAAATTTAGCTGGCTCATCTGATCTGGAAAGAGCTCATTATTTCATCCGTTTCTCCCCAGAAGAGTCCCAGAACACTTCCCTACTTCCTGTAGTGAACAAATTGGTAGGGCCACCTTCTTAGTTACCAAATGCCCTCGCATCTTTGTACCCAACAATTCAAATTTACCTGGCATATAAGACCACATGAATTTTTTCTCAAGTTCGCTCACCGTTAATTCACGGATCGTAGATCAATGCCACGACGTATTATGATAAAACGCGCCAATTGGAAAATCTCACAATTTCATAATCGGAATATGTTTAAGCCGCACAAGAAATAAAATTTCATGCTCGGGCGACCAACACGGGTGACTCAACTCAGAGGAGAAAATATTAGTCGCTCCAGGAGGCTCGAAAACAGAGTAGCGGCAGAGACATCCTCGTAATTCCACTCTTTCGGAGCAAAGGCCGAGAGCTGGAAAACTTCTCTCTCTGTCTAGCCTCCCATGCATTCTCGTTTTCGCTTTCTGTAAAAAGAACCCAAGTCCCTCCGAGGTTTTGCTTATTCTATTTTCCAAGCCAAACCCTGCTGGCCCTTTTCCAATATTGTACACGCCGATTTATCAACTATTTAGACCCTCTAAAATTGAAAACTGAGCTTGCCATTCAGTGGGGCCCTTGGTCATTTTCGCCGTCTGTTCAAGTCACGTTCTAACTTCTTTACCGATACAATCTCTGGAAATTTTCACGGAAGGATTCGGTACTATACTACTCAACAGCTTAGTCAAGATGAATAACAATCCATTCACTATCAATTGTGACAGTACTCGTCATTTCCGAGAGAGCACGTTTACCTTGTGCTCAGCGTTGGATTGAACGCCGCTTCTTTTCGCGTTATCGAGCGTGCCACGATTGGGTTTTTAGCCTCACCTGTTCGATCGGGGGGGTATTCCTTCAATGCAGCACATATATGCACTAGTAAGGAAAGGGGCTGTCACACCTCTCCTCTGTTATTTATCGTGCGGATTTCTGCCCTGGACGCCCAGCACCAGGTACCCTTAATCTTTTTTTTTTTTTCGTTTCCCCTACTGCAGTAACCCTGTAGTGGGGGAGTTTATTCTTGCATGCACCTCATTTAAGAACAACATGCTTTAACAATTAGATATAGGTTCAGATACAATATTCTGATACATATTCTTACAATGTCCTTGTTAAATGTATTCACTTATTCATTTCACTTTAATAGTTTCATTCTGTACTTCTTTTTCCCTTAATCAGTTCGATAAATTACACAGCTTTTCTTTTAGTGAATTTTTGAAGAAAATTAAGCTATTGCTCTCGCCTCAAAATTTGTAGAATGTGAATTTTTGAAAAAATTTTATGCAGAAATCCGTTTCAGGCTATTCTGAATCATATTCTGAAGTTTAACGCATTTTTTTATGTATGTATGTATGTATGTATGTATATATGTATATATGTATATATGTATGTATGTATGTATGTGTCATTCCAGACGATAACTGTCCGTAGAATTGTGCTAGAAACTTCAAACAAATTTTAAAATGTTAAATACACAAAACGAAAGTTCAAGTTCGTTGGCCAGCATGATCCGATTACATCTTCGGGTTGAAATTTGCAAAAATGTAGTCAAAAATTTCAAAATAGCCTGTTTTTTGCGATTTGTTGTGCGAAATAATTTTTTCAGCATACTAACATGTGGTATATTCGGAATCAGCGTAAAATTTCCTATAAGAATATGTAGGTATCAAGTTTTCAAAAATTTCAAAGTTGAAAAATCAGTCAAAAATCGGAATAATGCCGTCCGCTAGATGTAAAAATCGGTAATATTTGCATGAAACATTGTCCGAATTCAGATTGAACTCTTATGGAAGTATTCCTGTATAACCAATCCTAGAACCATGCTGTTTAAAACGTAGGTAGTAGGTGCTTTAAAAAAAAAAAAAAAAAAAAAAAAAAGTAATCACAACTGATGAGTTTACTCTGTGCATGTGTTAATAATTTGATTCCATGTTTGTCTATCAAAATCATAAACTAAAATTTCTCAACACGATCAATAGCGACTGAAATGTCGAAGATTTCTTCAAAAATTCGCTCATGGGGTCATGCTGCATGACTGGACTTTTTTTTTTTAATGCACTACCCGAGTAAGTCAAAATCCATATCATTCACAAACTGCACCAATTCACTCGTATGTTTCTCAATTAAGACACTAAAGTCTGTGGGCCAACTGTCTCCAGATAGGACAACTTTCCGCTCAAGCCTACTCCGAGGCTGCTCAAAATACTCACAGGTAAACAGAATATGTGTCCAATTCTGAACTCCTCCTCTTGGGCAACCACAATCCGCATCTGGTCTTAGGTTGAATCGATGTAGATATGATCTATCTCGACCATGGCCGGACAATAACTGGGTCATCCTCCAGCCTGTCGGGTATTCCACTTTCGTTCGAGAATGGACGGTGGGAAAGAACATTCTGGTGTGAGACCCATTTATAGCAGACTGCCATTCCCTCTCCCAGGATCTGGTGGTTATGTCCCTACTAAGTCTGCTGATGTGTGAACGGGGAACTGTCGCAAATGTCACCACAGCCTCCTCATCCTGAGCAGCCTCTTTCGCCAATCTGCCATCTCATTACCGATAACACCAGCATGGGCCTCAACCCATTTTACCTCAATCCTCGAAGATACTTCACGCAGTTTACCCTTAATCTGTTACATGGTACTCATAGCGTGGTTAGAATTGCACAACGGTCATTACTAGTAATCCGATCCACGATTTTTGAGGGCTAAATGTTTCAGAAGAAACATTCTGCCCAAGGATTCCAGAAGGAACCCTTTCTATACCTTTTCATACAAATAATTTCATTGGCCAATTAAAACTCATCATTTTCAATTTTTCCCCTTTTTCACTCTTCAATTATTCACCAATTGTTGATGCTTCCAGGCGCATCTGCCTTTACCTTACTTCTACTATTATTATTACTATACATTTCCAATTCTTTATTCAAGATCAAAAGTTCCCATTTCTATATTGCAGGGCATAAGTTCTCACTACCCAAAGGCCCCAAAGAGGGATTATTACTTATATTTCTAAGATAGTATTTGTACTAAGTTGTAAGACTCCCGATTGTTCCAATCTTTGATTGGGGGTTAGCAGCCCAATGAATGTTTCAGATGACGATTCCTGAAAAGATTCATTCAATAAATGTTTCAAATGACAAT
This sequence comes from Adelphocoris suturalis, assembly GCA_030762985.1. Lineage (NCBI taxonomy): Eukaryota > Metazoa > Arthropoda > Insecta > Hemiptera > Miridae > Adelphocoris > Adelphocoris suturalis. Next base: position 2,246,586 of record CM061047.1, read on the forward strand.
CCCTGAAGTTTCATTAACATTGCATCCTGTTTTATTTCCACATTTTATTCCCAATCGCTAATGCCTCCCCCCTCCTTCCCCCCGTCTCCTCTGACAATCGTCGCTACTCATTGTTCATTCTTCTGTCAGCTTGAGTGGATATAACTTCTTAAACTTCTTTTAATGCCCTAGAGAGTCTTCTAACCATATTTCATGTTCCTAGGCCGAACAGGAGAGAATTATTTGATCAGGAAACAGTCCGTCACTTCAATTATGTCTTGACTTTCTAAGGAATCACCAAATCAAATTTCAACTTCCCAGGGTGAACAAGAGAGGTAGCTCACGCAGCTGATCAGAAAAGGGCCCATCGTTTTATTCGTGGGTTGATGTCCCAGTGAGGCTCCCTACTTAACGACCAATAAACCAAGCTAGTTGTTTCAAAGGCAGCTGGTTGGCAGGGAAACCTTCTTAGTTACCCTACGCTCAACTGCATTATTGTACGCAAACATTAATGTTCTGGGCCATTTTAAAGATAAAAACGCTTGCATACGAGTCTGCAACACATTGGGACATTTTATGTCTATAGTTGAAGACAAGTATGTGTTGCAGACTCGTATGCAAGCTCTAAGAGCCACTCAGCTGTTCCGGACCCTGGGCATCGTCACGTAAATGTGCTAAAGAGACTACATACGAAATTACAGCTTCCTAGAGTGTAAAACATAGAAATTAGCTTTAAGAGCAACTCATCTGATCTGGACCCTGGGCATCGTCAAGTTAGTGTCCTAAAGAGACTACATACGAAATTACAGCTTCCTAGAGTGTAAAGCATAGAGATTACTTATTAAAATGATTTAGCCACCGCTTCACAAATCAAACCGTTCTCGCAATATTTGGATCACCTGCTATGAATCGATTCATCGAAACACCAGCTCAAAGAAATCATCAGAAATTAACAAGCGGTGGTAATCATGTTCACAATATCAATTATTGAGAAACATCACCTGAATGTACACAATTATTCAAATAACCTTGCTCATAATTCAGCTTGTTGGCCACGCACTTCGCAGTAGTTAACATTATAAGATTAGATAAATCGAGAGCTTTCCAACGAATTTTGTGGGATGAATAACGACGAAGTACCATTTCCCTAGCAACGACTCGGTTGTAAGCGGAAATCATCAAAATATTTTCGTGAGCAATTTTCCGTGACGTTTTTTTAGTTTATGTGTCATAGCAAAGACATAAAATGTAAAAAAAAGCAGGACAATAATGTTGTCTGAGGTTAATTTCTAATCTTCATACATTGAAAGAATATTTCTGATGCACCATTGTAAGTTTAGATGTTTTATTTAATTTCATAAATTACCTCTCGATATGTGCATCGTCCATTTAATTATATGATTGGAAATGTATCTTAGACTACTGGTATTATATCTAAAGGGTTATTTCCGCTAGTAGTAATAGTAAAGTATCATTTAATTACTCGGGCCCCGGTACTCGACTTGCTGGTAAAGACAGATTCCTCCGAAAGGTACTTGAATAATAATTTAATCATAGACAACGTTTAATAATGAAACATCGATGGTCTACGTAGAAGTGCTATCAATATTAATCAATATAATTAATTATTTAACATAATGCATAAATAATAAACAATTGTACTGCAATTTACAGCCTTTTAGCGAATTTTTGAAGAAAATTAAGCTATTGCTCTCGCCTCAAAATTTGTAGAATGTGAATTTTTGAAAAAAATGTATGCAGAAATCCGTTTCAGGCTATTCTGAATCATATTCTGAAGTTTAACGCATTTTTTTATGTATGTATGTATGTATATATGTATGTGTCATTCCAGACGATAACTGTCCGTAGAATTGTGCTAGAAACTTCAAACAAATTTTAAAATGTTAAGGACACAAAACGAAAGTTCAAGTTCGTTGGCCAGCATGATCGGATTACATCTTCGGGTAGAAATTTTCAAAAATGTAGTCAACAATTTCAAAATAGCCCGTTTTTTGCGATTTGTTGTGCGAAATAATTTTTTCAGCATACTAACATGTGGTATATTCGGAATCAGCGTAAAATTTCCTATAAGAATATGTATCAAGTTTTCAAAAATTTCAAAGTTGAAAAATCAGTCAAAAATCGAAATAATGCGGTTCGCTAGTTGTAAGAATCGGTAATATTTGCATGAAACATTTGCATGAAACATCTTCAAAAATTCGCTCATGGGGTCATGCTGCATGACTGGACTTTTTTATGCTACTATAATTCTATCAATGAGTACAGTACCCTTGTTACTATAGAGTACTGTAGATAAGTGTAGTTACACATGTACCTGCAGAGGTGTTCACCTGAATGCACGGAGTACATTAACTGCGCGTTTTTCACCCAGTATTGGGGTCATGTTGCCGGATGATAGCTAGAGGCTCCTGCACATTGACTATCCTACCTACTACTGTTAACACAGCTTATCGATTTTCACAGCAAAATATCGCCCCTTCCGGCGTTGTGATTCCCATCCATTATTCATAGTTTGTTCCCATTCATTTTCCTCCATTCATACAGCCCTCTGATTTTATCATAGTGATAAACGGGAACATTATTTGTAGTAGCATGTTGATATAATACAAACTTACATTTACAACATAATGTACGCACATATTATACCTACTCTCATAGTTTCTTGAATTACCAAAAGTGCAAGTATGTTAGATTTAACGTACCACTTTCAGTTTATGTAGATATATAGGTTGCAAATGCTGTTATTTTCCACACCTAAAAATCACACCTAGCAAATGCTGTTACTTTCCTAATAATCCCGACGGTCAGACAAAAGTTTGGCCATTGATGTTTTTCTCCGGAACACCTACCCAAATAGAATGCAAAATAGGGTTCATATTTGTGAATGCGGATGTTGTATAAAAGTTAACCCGCACAATAATTGAAATTTTAATGAAACTCAGTCCCATTGTTCTTGGAGTGTCAACCAATATTAGTTTTTCGTATGCGCAATGCCTAGTTATTATTCAACCAAATGCTATGAAATATAAAAAGCATCATCCTGAGTTTGGAAGTCGAACTGATAGATCATGAGAAATATGCGTAATTAGAAGTTCACGTTTGGGCATGCGCACAGACTACTGTTATTCCAACTGGATTGAAATTTATATAGGACCGTCAAGGACCTAATCCGTACAATCCCTGAAAATGTCATAACAACCGATCCATTAGTCTAGGAGTTTTGCTGTGTCAATCAATTTAGGTTTTGCGAATTCGCAATAGTTATTACTTTACCAATCGCGATATAATTCATAGAGAGGTTTTCTGGGACAAATATATACCCAACTACCTACTTCCTGAGTTTGAACGAAATCGGACTGATATATCATGAGAAACCGACGTTATAAGAAATTGACGTTCGCACATGCGCACATATTACTATTCATCTAACGGCAATGAAATTTATACGAGACCGTCTAGGGATTGATCGGAACAATTCCTGAAAATTGCATAATAACCGGTCCATTAGTCCATTACCCATGTTTGTATGTTGATACCAACAGCAATAGGTACTCCGGTGGAGTCTGGAAGTTGACGAAGCCTTTCATACAAGTATTACGATTGCTTATTCCGTCACTATATACCGTGGCAAATACCTCTAAATAGAGCAAGATTGGAACTGCATATCATAGTCATGGCTTGGAGCCTAAAAACAGTGATTTGCTGTTTTGTTTTCTAGACGCTTCATAATCGCGAGTACATCCTCATCCGTTGTTTCCATGGAGAGCCATAATGAGGCTAAAAAAAAATTAAAAGAAGCAAAATGGAGCGTTTGGGTGAAAACCCGGAACCGTTCTCATGGTTACCAGCACCCTGAACGGGATTGTGTCAAAGAACTGTTTCTGAGTTCATGTTATCAGATCTTGGTAGATATTATTTCTCCTGTAGTCTATCAGGGATCAAGGTCCCCCCCCCCCCCCCCCCCCCCCCCCCCGAGGTGCAATGGGGGCCTAAATCCTCGTTATAAAGGTAGAGAAGGTTGACAGTATCCCGTCAGAGATACCACTCCTACCAACAGCCATTAATGAGCCATGTTCGGAGTAGATTGGTTTCCAGGGACCTGGATCACCCATCCAACGCCAAACTCAGCTTCTCAAAAACAGGAGAAAAGGCGTGCGACGCTCGGTGTTCACCAACCGGGCGACGCCGTCGCATTCTCTGAGATCCCGACGGGAACTCTATGACGGGAACTCTGTCACACTCCCCCACTTAAAGACATACTTGATTGAAGATCAAGTATGTTAACTAGGTGGAATAGTTACTAGCTGAGAACTGATGCTCATTAGTAAATAGCTGCATTGGCGATTGTGGATGAGAAAAGAGAAATTGAAACAGGATGGATTGTCAATGAATCTTCATATGAAGTATTCATTAGGTAATTAACCCCCCATCAAAGATTGGAACAATCGGGAATAAACGGTGGCTCAACTTTGGATACTTATACCTTAAGGAAAATAAAAACGATATAAATTATTATGCCCAACATTGGGGACTTAAATTGGGAACTAAGCCCTGGAAACAATAATTGGGGACAATGCCCTTGAATAATTGGGAACCATGCCCTGGTATAATTGGGAACCATGCCTAGGTATAAAGAATAATAATGAAACTGGCAAAGGCCTGGTATACCATAGGTATGAAATTGAAAATATAAAAAGGGGAAAAATTGAGAAATTATAAGTCAAAGACCAATGAAATTATTTATATACCAAAGGGTGATAATGGGAATTCCTTCTGGAACCCCGGGTCATGTTTCTTCTGAAACATTAACGCCCCAAAAATAGTGGATTGGATTACTAGGCGTTAGCCGTCCATAATCCTAACCACGCTCTGTTCCGGGCAGTTCCCGACAAAACCAACGGGCCAAGTTGATCGTCTGACAAATTAAATTCGAAAACTCCCATCTCTATCATGATCAGTCTACGTGTGTTCCAACTTATTTTCCAAGACATGTGGAATATTCTTCCAACATACCCTATCTGAGCCATACAGACGGATAGAATATTATCTTCATGTCAGATACTCCATTATATATACAACTTATCATAATATAACTTTAATACCTTTCCCTACCGTCTACTTGACCTGATTTGTTAACATACCAACTAGACACCTAACGTAATTAGTTTGCATACCATCATTGTTAACTTTAATTATAGCTTCGATGGAAATAGGGAAATGAAGTTGTTTTCCTATGATATCACTTGGAATTCTTTACACGGGTGTTTTCTCAGCTTCTAGTCGTTGAATACCCTTCATATTGCACCTCTTTTGAAAGCTCTCGTTGAGCTCCTTCTACTGGTGTTGTGATCTAAGAGAATGTGGGCGTTGTACGGTGCGAAGGTGGGGTTTATCTGGGACGATCTCCCCTCCCGCGCCACTCGATTCGCAGACGGGACGATGAAATCCCTTGGAGGTGGTGGGACAACAACCCCCTCATCCCCCAGAACTTCGCTCCACTCACCACCCCATCCCGCCATCATTCCAGAATGGTGTTTCCAATGTCGTTTTGAGATTGCATTGGCCAAAGGCCACCCCCCCTTCGCACACCCACCCCCCAGGCCACACACGATTCTCTTCTCCCCAATGCGTGGCCCTGATTCTATTCCTCTCTTCTATTCTATTTCCTTTGCTGGCCTCGACTCTGTGTAGCCGCCCCTGAGCCGCCTCGATATTCATTCACTCCCTCCCCTCCCCTACACACCCCCACCACTACTCCCATTTTCTACATACACGGTTGGAGGATCGCAATCTGATGCAATTCCCTTGGATTTGAATGGATCATCTTTTTAATGGGTTGGAGATAGACGTTGATAGTCTGCGCGCTCCGAGCCTCGGCATTCGTCCGGTCTCAACGAGTCCACAGAATCTCATTCAAATTGAGATCACTTGACAAAAATCGATCCTTTCCGAATATCACTCCATTCATCTTAGTAATGGTCACAGCGGAATGAGATAGTATTGGATAGTTGGAAATTGGAGTTTAACGCAATTTTGCACTCTTACGGTCGACAGACCCCCCCATCCAACACCCTCCGGAATCCACTGATAACGTTTCAAAATACGTAACTTATTTGAAAAAACGAGAGCTGTAATGTGTTTTCAACAAACTGCTAGGCCGAAATCTATGAAACGGGTAAAAATATCACTCACACGTATGTATATATATATATATGGGATCTTAGGTGGTCTTGAACTCAAGACATCACGTTCAAAAAACCGTAAAGAGTAAAAGTGATAGATTGAAAAGTACAACCTACTAACATACCTTAATCATACCTTTGGGAGTTGATTGAAAGTGATAAATAATTCAAATTCAACTCCCGGTTCTTTGGGGTAGAAATGAGAAAAAACGCAATTTATTCTTGATAGAAATGGAAATGTACCGACTTAACTAACAGAGAAAAGAACAAAGAAAATAACGAAAGCCAAAGACTTAGAGATTCGCGCAAACGTCATCGTAAGTCGATAGACTCGAATGAAGGTTCAATCTAAAACGAGAAACTGTCGTTATTAGGTATGTAAACGAAAAATCCATGCAGATATTTCGTAATTTACTCTTAAAAGAAATTTTAATAGAAAAGAAGACCCAGATGATCTGACTTCCTCGCCTCCCATGTCCCCAAGAGGCTGTGTACCAGATTTATCACACAGCTGGTCTGACTACCTGGCGTTTACAATATCCCTAAAAAGGTTATGTACCAAATATCATGGCTCTGGGATTCGCAGGAGAGAAGTTAGTTTTATCGCTCACACAGCTGACCTAACTTCCTCGCACTCACTTCTCCGTGTCCTCAAGAGGCTGTGTACCAGATTTAAGGCTAATGGGTGTAGTGGAGAGAAATTAAGTTCATTTCTCACCCAGCTGGTCTGACTACCTGGCGATCAATTACAATATCCTTAAAAAGGCTATGTACCAAATATCATGGCTCTGGGATTTGCAGGAGAGGATATAGCTTTATAGTTCACACAGCTGACCTAACTTCCTCGCACTCACTTCTCCATGTCCCCAAGAGGCTGTGTACCAGATTTAAGGCTCTAGGGTGTAGAGAGAAGAAACTAGGTTCATTTATCACACAGCTGGTCTGACTACCTGGCGTTTACAATATCCCTAAAAAGGTTATGTACCAAATATCATGGCTCTGGGATTCGCAGGAGAGAAGTTAGTTTTATCGCTCACACAGCTGGCCTAACTTCCTCGCACTCACTTCTCCATGTCCTGAAGAGGCTGTGTACCAGATTTAAGGCTCTAGGGAGTAGTGGAGAGAAATTAAGTTCATTTCTCACCCAGCTGGTCTGACTACCTGGCGATTACAATATTCCTAAAGAGGCTAAGTGCCAAATATCATGGCTCTAGGATTCGCAGAATAAGAGTTACTGAGTTAGCTGACCTGACTTCCTCGCAATCACTCCCCCATGTCCCCAAGAGGCTGTGTACCAGATTTAAGGCTCAAGGATGTAGAGGAAAAAAGTTGGGTTCACTGCTCACCCAGCTGGTCTGACTATCTTGCGCTCAAGTGCAATAGTCCACAAACGGCTATGTACCAAATATCATGGCTCTGGGATTTGCAGGAGAGGATATAGCTTTATAGTTCACACAGCAGACCTAATTTCCTCGCACTCAATTCGCCATGTCTTCAAGAGGCTGTGTACCAGATTTAAGGCTCATGGGTGTAGTGGAGAGAAATTAAGTTCATTTATCACACAGCTGGTCTGACTACCTGGCGTTTACAATATCCCTAAAAAGGTTATGTACCAAATATCATGGCTCTGGGATTCGCAGGAGAGAAGTTAGTTTTATCGCTCACACAGCTGACCTAACATTGGTTTGCCAAGAAAGAACAACATGCGACGGATTTCGTAACGCTCAATATGTGACGGATTTTCGTAACGCAATTTTAACACGGAATGTGTTTTAGCCTTATTGTGTGTCACTTTTCATACTTTAGACCTCGCTTATCGTAATCTGTCGACTACAAAACATCAAGTGATTATAAGTGATATGTAGGCATGTTTGTGTGTAAGATATGGGAAGCATAATAACAGGCCCAACCCCGGTTGATGAGATTGTTTATCCAAATTTTGCAAGCTTTCGTTCAGAAGTGTCAGAGAAAAGCTCCGGTCAACGGACGGAATTTTTTGTCTCCCATTCGAATATTGGAGTCCATTTATCTGGAAATTTTGAGGAAGGAAGTGTTATTAACATGGAACATGTTTTTGCCATCATAACCCGGCCAAAAATGAGACAAAATTACCGTTACGTAACATTTTTAGAGCGTTACGCTCCTATTTTCTAATGATTATCGCTTACAACCAAATCGTTGCAACCGAACTGTATCATACACATTTATCATTGTAAAAAAATCGTTCACCTGTAGTTGGATAGCTCTTGATTTAAATAACCGTATTATGTTAACCACTGCGCAGTGCGTTGTGACAATGGGTGACCAATTTTGAAGAAATTAATACCCATTGTCACATGGTAACAGAGCGTGGTTATGATCCACAGACCTCTGGGTTATGGGCTCGGCACGCTTCCACTGTGCCACTCTGCTACCATGTGACAGTGGGTATTACCTTCTTCAAAATTGGTCACCCATTGTCACAGCGTGGCCAACAATCTGAGGTATGAGGAGACTCTCTGGGACATTAAGAGGCGATTGAAATGATGTTCTCTTTCCTAATTAGCTGAGTGACCAAAATTCTCTCCTATTCTACCAAGGAACATGTTCCATGTTCTGTCAAGATATAGCGCTTAAGACTAAATTCGTTTCTCTTAGCAGGTAGTAAACCAGCCTGGTTACTACCAAGTCCCGTTTTAGCGAATTTTTGAAGAAAATTAAGCTATTGCTCTCGCCTCAAAATTTGTAGAATGTGAATTTTTGAAAACATTTTATGCAGAAATCCGTTTCAGGCTATTCTGAATCATATTCTGAAGTTTAACGCATTTTTTTATGTATGTATGTATGTATATATGTATGTATGTGTCATTCCAGACGATAACTGTCCGTAGAATTGTGCTAGAAACTTCAAACAAATTTTAAAATGTTAAGGACACAAAACGAAAGTTCAAGATCGTTGGCCAGCATGATCGGATTACATCTTCGGGTTGAAATTTTCAAAAATGTAGTCAACAATTTCAAAATAGCCTGTTTTTTGCGATTTGTTGTGCGAAATAATTTTGTGGTATATTCGGAATCAGCGTAAAATTTCCTATAAAAATATGTATCAAGTTTTCAAAAATTTCAAAGTTGAAAAATCAGTCAAAAATCGAAATAATTCCGTTCGCTAGTTGTAAAAATCGGTAATATGGGATAGGTACCTAAGTACCTCAATAACCAATATGTTCGATATTGGATATAATTATCAAATAGTTGAGTGAAGAAATAACATGAAGCAGTTAAAATTCAAGAATTTACCTAATCGAATCGTTGATAAATCAACAATAATTGGGATTTAATGCTAGAATAAAATATTTTCAATGTCCTTCTGGTTGCTACGGAAAAGCCAAGTGACACTTCTCCATAATTTAGGCTGTCAATAGATGCACAGAGACTACAGTTTGTCTGTCAATTTCATGCTGTAGGATACTAGATTCGAATGCAACTGACTTTATATCACTCGTAATATAAAGCCTCATCATCGATTGGCTGTGGAAATACGTTTCTTTCATATGACGTCGGTATGTTATTTTATTTTATGTCAAGATTTGATGATGTTATGGTAGGATACTGTTAAGATTTCAACTGCCTTCAATACTGACCACATTGGACATCGAAATCTACGAATATTTAAATACATTTGTCTTTAAATCTACAAGATTAGTTTAATAATAATAAAGTATGAGTACCTCCTAATTATTTTTAATAATTTGTCTATCATGTTTGTCTATCAAAATCATAAACTAAAATTTCTCTACACGATCAATAGCGACTGAAATGTCGAAGATTTCTTCAAAAATTCGCTCATGGGGTCATGCTGCATGACTGGACTTTTTTGTTGATTTCAAAGGATTTTTATTGAAAATACTAATCCAAAAATAGTCATGATTAGGTGTAAGTTTAGTTATAAACAAGTAGAAATGTTATCATTTAATAAAAAACGAGTAGAAATTTCATCATTTAATAATGATTAACAGGACGTTTCCATTTGTTTTCGTCACGTCACGAGCGTCTAAAAACCACGGTGTGGTTTTTGAGCGTCACATCACGATCGAAATTGTACCATCGAAATAATTTTTATTTTCGAAAACATTTTCAACCTTCCGCAAAAATTCAAAACCTTCCAATCTTCGGTGGTGAGAAAACCCACAGTTTGTGTTGTTCGAAAGTGTCTCTCTTCACACGGTCTGCGACGCGATGAAAAAGTCGGCCAATTATTCAAATGACGGATTAGGCCGGGCTGAACATCACACGAATATTTCACCTTCAAACGAAACAATCGCCAGTGTCGAACAGATGAACACCTTCCCGTGTTTTAAAGTGACAAATCTTCCACGGGACATCCACCCGAAAAGCCACCGCTTAATCATCCAAGGTGCACTTCATGCTACTCACACGATGCAATTTCCAGCGCCGTTTTTCGCCTGCGCGATTGTGCAATTTTGACAAAAAAGTAGATGAAGTGTCCCAGGAAGCGACACATTTCCAGAATTTTCTCCCCCCTATCCTGTTTCTTCCCGTCCATATTACCGTGATGGCCCCTGATTAGGTAGTGCTGAACGGCTCTTAACGCTCCCGCTCCTAAAAACTTCGACAGAGAAACAACGCTAGAAATCCGCCATGAAAACAAGCTATGGGGGACGGCTGACGGGAAGGGGGGCCTCTTTTGCCACTTTATTCAAAAGGGCTTTTTCTCCTCCCACCACTTTTCTTCACGTTTTTAAAGGCCTTCGACTGTGAATAGGGTGGGAGACGGAGAGACGTGGGGGTTAGGAAAACTGGAACAAGACAATAGTAGGCGGGGGAGGATTCGGATGAAGAGTAGAAGTGCAGCTCCGTTTGGCTTCTTCTAAGCAAGGCCAAATGCAGAAGGCGACACGACTCCCTACATTGCTACTGATGAATTATAGAAATTAACGGTTGAATTTTATCACAAAACTAAATTCATTTTTGTAAACATCTCTTATTACTATGAACAACGTTGCAGGTGACGAGATAACAATAATTATTGACATTTTATGTCTTTACTTTGGCACATGAACGAAAAAAGCGTTAAAAACAACTCGTAAACGAGTTCCACTATCTGCTTTACAAGCAGATACCATGTTACATGGATATGTCTTTGATTTGGGATTTCATAACGGTTGTCCTCGAGAGTTCTAAACAAATCCCTGGGCCGCATAGCCGCATCCCGACTAATTCCAACAAAACAACAGTTCACTTATAGAAATGTTGAAAATAACTGTGGAGAGAAGCCACTACAATGAGTTGTTAACAGTCGACTGTTGTCAAGAGGATGAAAATGTTTCCTATGGAGTGGAGTAAATGATGCTATTGATTTACGTTAAGAATATTGTAACCGGCCTATTAAAATTGTTTATAGTCCAATCAACTTAGTTTAGGAATGTAGCCAGGTACCTAAGGAGGGGGAAATTGGTAGCTGGGTCGTACGTGAAAAACACTGAAATTGTGACACAAATTTTGCATCACGGAAATTTTTGGTTGACCCCCCAGAGCAAAGACATGTCCATGTCAAAAGCGTTAAAAAAAAGCGTTATGGTTGGTTTTCTGATGATTTCCGCTTACAACCGAGCCGTTGCTAGAGAAATGGTACATCGTCGTTTTTCGTCCCACAAAATTCATTGAACATGCGTTCGAAAGCCCTCGATTTATCCAACCATATTATGTTAAATACTGTGAAGTGCGTAGCCAACAAACTGAGTTATGAGCATGGTTATTTGAATAATTGTGTACACTCAGGTGATCATTCTCAAGAACTGATATTGTGAACATGATTGCAACCGCTTTTTGATTTCTGATGATTTCATTGAGCAGGTGTTTCGATGATTTGATTCATAGCAAGTGATCCGAATATTGCGAGAACGGTTTGATTTGTGAAGCGGTGGTTAACTCATTCATAGGTCATAGAGTCCTTCCGTTTGAAAAGCTTGATTTTTTGGCGCAAGGACGGTATTTTTATTTCAATCCTATGGAGAGTTCTCGTCTGGATATATATATTAATTTGAGTTATTAAGTACAGATGGTTGGAAAATATAGTAAACACATAAATATGACTAGAGCTGACGACGCCAAAATGGCGACATTTTCTCTCAATTTCGTAAGTCATATTTATGTGTTTACTATATTTTCCAACCATCTGTACTTAATACCTCAAACTAATATTGCACGCGAGTGTTTTCATCCTTCATCAAAACTATATATATATACTTTGGTTGATGGGTTTGGTCAATGACCAAAACTAGTCTGGGTGTGGATATTTTTTAATATTTGGTGCGACGTTTCGGTCAGGATTTGACCCTAATCATGCAGATATCTAAGGCAACAATGAATGAAAATGTGTTAGTGAATGTTATATGCTTAAAAGTAGGTGACAGTGGTCAATCAAGATAGGGTTAACTAAGTACTTACAGTTGTTGCTGCAGTTTTAAAAACTAACAGTGAACCATGCGTGAGATGGTAAATTTAAATTATTTTAGTGCTAGGTACTAGAAGTAGTTATCACAACAAACACTTTTGCACAATCACAAGAAATCCGTTACAAATGTGTAAGGTTTGCAATGGGAAGGTTTACATATGGGTGGTGGTTATTGGTACTGTTACATGGAAGGTGCTGTATGGATGAATGAGCTTATTTGTCTGATGTAAACTACCTAATTAATGGGTGATGAGGATATTATGTATTGTTGTTATTGCGATGTGGATTCACTGTTGGTTTTTAAAACTGAAGCAACCACTGTGAGTACTTAGTTACCCTATCTTGATTGACCAATGTCACCTACTTTTAAGCATATAACATTCCCTAACACATTTTCATTCATTGTTGCCTTAGATATCTGCATGATTAGGGTCAGATCCTGACCGAAACGTCGCACCAAATATAAAAAAATAATCACACCCAGACTAGTTTTGGTCATTCACCAAACCCATCAACCAAAATATATATATTGGACTAGTCATCTCCATCACCAAAAAAAAAAATACCTATATATATATATATATATATATATATATATATATATATATATATATATATATATATATATATGAAAAAGCTTTAAACCCTAGGATTCGTTTCAGAATGCCTCAAAACGGATTTCAATGAAGAAATTTTTCAAAAGTTTTCATTTTAAAAAATTGCAAGCCATTGCAATACCTTCATTTTCTAAGAAAATTTGCTCATATAATATTGAGGCAGCAAAATACAAATGGAAAAGCGCTGCAAATTATTACACAAAGGTTTATTATTCATGAATTAGATAGCTCCTCTCGCAAACACTACTTTTTCTATTACCGTTAAAATAAATTTATTGAATATAACTGCATAGGCTGACGCCTGCCAAGAAGGCATTTATAATATTAAATAAAACCCATAAATATTACTACTAGTTCTTATGTATTTAATAAGAGCTCACCTGTCAAATGAAAATTAATGAAGAAAAATAAATCACCTATCTTCGCTTCACAAGTCCATCTATAAATGTCAGAATTCACAATAAACTCGATTTCGTTAAGTAGGTATTCCATTGGAATTATACCAGCTGATATTCCCATGGTGAGAGCGTGTATGCGGATACAAAAGCGTGACACATCCATCATGCGAGAACACAGATAGGCCTGGTGAGCCGCAGCCAAGTGGTTGAACCAAACTAGAAGGTTATTGTGCAGGTACTCAAGATTTTCGAGATAGTTGGGCGTAGGCATCCCAAATTAATAAGAATCAGGCGGACGCTCTGGTGAAGAAGAAATGTTAAATGTTGTTAAATACATCTCGTCAAGATCATGTTGCAGTATGCAACGCAAGGAGGAGCTGCCCATGAGGTTGTATGATTACCCAATAGGGTGATGATGGCAAGCCCACGTGGGCAGTGTTGTTGAAATTGCCCATGCGGACGAAATAGTTGAGATTGCCCAGAAGGCAAAATACCTTGCCAGGAGGTGATCGGTTTGCCCATAGGGCGGAAAATATACCCAAATGGTAAAAATAATGCCCAAAGGATGGAAAGATGCTCAAAAGGGTGGTGAGTATACCCAAAGGGTGAAACAAATTCCCAAAGGGCGGAAGATTTGAGAGTGAAACCTGCTAAAATTTGATGAGCGGACCAAACTCTCAGTTCTGATAGAGTGCCGTATGCTTTGAGCTGAATGGACTGTATTAACGTGAAAGTGATGATGAAATAGATACATAAATATGTAGGTTTCATATTGTTAGTTGTAATAATGGCGATCTTCTAACGAGAAAGCCTAGATGAACCTACACAGAAGGTGAATAGAATGGCACTAGCGGAATTTGATTGAGAACAAATCCCAAAGTTTGATCAAGCGATCGAAATAGAAAATGCATACTCACCAGTGTGTGAAAACATACTTAGTACTAAAATTCGTTGATATCGACACACAAAATACATTTAAATGTATCTAGTAATCCGTATATTATCGAAAGAGGTACCTAACATAGGTTGGTATCCTCTAAATGATTACTCGAAGCTTAAATTCGTATTCCTAAAAGGGATTATAGCGAAATAATTGCATAAAAGTAGCGAGTGAATATATACACTTTTAAATCCAAGCTACCGAATGATATTGAGCGGTTAAGTAGAATCCTACCAAAATATCACAGTTAATTAGGAAGACCCTATCAGGCTTATGGAAGTAAAAATGTTTATCTTATACTAATATCACGTACTTGGAGTTTAAAATAAGTTAGCATTACTATGGGATCTTGAGGTAATTTCTACTAAGTAGAAGTTGATAACGATTAAGAAAATATAGCCTAATATCACAGATTAAAAGAATATCACAGATCATTCATCAACGATGTCGCACATATTCGGATGAAATCAAAAGGTGAGTTATCCTACAGGATGCAAAATGCATTCAAAATCCTGAGACGGAATGAAGTGAGAATGTACCAGATATGGTTGGTAATAGTTTCTTGATGATAGAAGAGAAGGTATTTGAAAGCTGATTTGGTTGATAAAAGAAGGAGGGATACATAATTGAGAGGTACCTAATAACTTTGTTGACTTGCTCGACTAAAATAAGCATTTGTGGTAAACGAACGCTCGTACTGCTTAGGTAATAGTTTTGGATAACAGACGTAAAAAGATAAGCATACATGTCATAAAAAGTCAATCCTGTACCTTGGGCGGTGATGTCAAGCTGTCAAAATTCCTAGAGGGAAATGCGGAGTCGTTCCTCTTCCGTCGAGCAGGTGGGTTGGGACGGCCGACAGCTGGTCGTAGGATTCCAAATGCGGTAGGTAACTAGGTCAATGTGTCAACTCACCTTCTTCCAATTTTCAAATAAGTACGCGTAAGTATTGTCCAACTAACTCAACAGTTTGCAAGAACACTTTTCACTTCGCGGAACCGTACCTACTGAAGATAATTCTCAACGATATGATCATATATGATAAAAGGCTTGATTGAGTTGTTGCTGTGTGTAGCCTATCGAATTGTTGATAATATGTTGACTAGAATTGGAGCTCGAATGTGAATTGATGAGAGACTGCTGAAGTGATTTTGTAAATATCACAAGCGGCGAAGTAGGTATAGTTGATGGGAAGTTGATAGTAGTTGTTTATTGATAAAGTTTTGTCGCTAAGTTGTTGAGTGGATAGTTTTTGAGTTGATAGTTGATGAGCTGATAGTTGATAAGTTGTTGAGTTGATGAGTTGTTGATAAGCTGACCAACATACAGAGGCGTAGTTTGAGGACGGGCAGGGTGGGCCGAACCCCCTCATAAATTATAGAGGATGCAGAACTTTGTTGTATGGATATAGCCAAATAAATAATTTTACGCTTCCAACTTCAGGACCGAAAATATCCATTGTTCAGTATCCACCAATTCCCCTATGAACTTCCCCTACTTTTTACTGCCTACTTGATCAAGCTTGGTTGTTCGTTTCAAAACAGTTTCCCGTTGTATTATACCATTAATTTACGAATAAAATCCCAGTTAAAATGAAGCAAGAATACAATAAATAAAAGCCTGCAGTGGTGATTGAAATAGTTTAATTATGTTTCTTGATCCCGGTTTCATGCCCTGTATTTCATTTCGCGTAGGTAATCCTGCTTATATAATACAATTGTATGAGATTGTCCAGAAAAAGTTATTTTCACGCGGAAGTAACAATTATTGAGGATGAACCTGTAAGACAGCAAGTCCACATAGGTATATGAATTTGCATGCAGTAAATCTAGAAAAATAGTACCTATAATAAACCTAATACTCCTCAATTCATTGGTAGACGTACCTATTCGTATTTATCGTAATTTGTCACGTTCTGATTAGTTATTTGGATAATATTTTTTCTAAGTAGTATTATGCTTTAATAATCTATAGGTAGGGTTATGAATATGAAAGCGTCCGTGATTTCAGATCATTGCAAAAAGCCATTGAGCTACCTACTTATATGAACGTTTGGCAGTTTATTAAGAGTCTTCGTATACTCAGCAACAAGCGCTAGAAATTAATAGCAAACTATAAAATAAAATGAAATCCTCGACTGTTGCCCCTCCATAAGAAATGGCTTAGCTACGCCACTGCCAACATAGTTGAAACTACGAAAGGTAAAGGTGCTGACAAATCACACCAGGTAGGTAGGTTGAGGGAAAAACATATTTTCGCGGTGAGCATATAATCAGATTCACTTATGTATATAGCTGAGCCTCAGTCAACTTATGTACTGGTTTTAGATAATTAAACACGCGGATTTCAAGTTCAAAATAGTTCGTTGTTGCGATCCTCAACTTCCCTAGCATTGAACAGGCATTAGATTAAGTAGATAAATAAAATTCCAAAATTGTGTTGATGTAAATAGTAGGTAATTGTAGAAGTAGCCAAATACTTTCTGGAGCATCAATGAAAGCATGCGGAGATTGATCATACAGCAAGATCACAGATCTAATGCTGAATATAATTGAGGTTTCATCGAGCAGTTCTTAAGCTCATTGATGAACGGGAAATTCAGCGGTAGTTGATGCCATGTTCACGGGAAGCGGATATGAAATCATAATGGTGAAATGAATTTCAGGAATAATGCGGAAATTATTCACATATTTGATGAAAATTACATCGCAGAAAAAAGGCTGCGGACCGTGCGATTCCGACGTAAACGAACAAAACTCTACTGTTATGTCTTTTTCGTGAACAATAGAAGGCAAAATACGTCCATGTAGGTTGAATAAGATTTAATAATCAATGAACCGAACAGTAGTGAAAATCATGTATCACTCAACTACACAATAATATTTATCGGTCAATAAGGTGACCTGTGATTACTGACATCCAACTGGACACGCACCGAACAACGTGAATATAATGTGAAGCTAAATACTCTACATCTACTGACTCGGGTTCACGAACCAAAAGTGAACAGAAGGATCTACTGAAGGTTATAAACAACTGGGAACAGGTTATACTTGCTCGTAAAAGTTGTTAATTATTGTCGCTGAGATGGTTGTTAGGTTGGTAAATGAACTTGATGCGAAGTTATTGATGAGTTAGAAAGATAATTGTTGGAACCTCCACTTGTAAGTGGGTATGTTGACATAGGAAACGCTTCAAACGCCGCAGGAGGGAAGAGCAGGGCGTACAACTGTGAGTACTTTTCCGCGAAGAAGTGCTTCCTCGGAAATGCGGTAGGTCCAAGTAGGAGAGTCTCGCGGGAGCACACCGAAAGGCACAACTAGCGCATCCTTCTGGCATTCCGGGCTACTAGTCAGCTGATCGGGTGCCTGATGTGTGTATTCGTCGGCTTCCCGCTTACACTTGTATCCCGTTGCTTTTTAGTGAATCTAGGAGAAATCATGAGTTAGGTATCGAAATGAATCCAATACGAGTAAGATCGTTAAGCGGTTGGCAACCATCTCAAAATAGGTTCAGTTACAGGTAGCATCAGAGATTTAACTAGTGTTTAGCGTTTGAAGAAGTACCTAGTTTGTATAGGTAGGTAGGTACCTACCTAGTAAGTGTTGAATGTACATACATCTTGCTGTTTCATTTTTTGCAGCTCTCCTCGCTGACACTTATGTCAAGCGTTTAGGGCAGATCCTTTTTGCCTCCATGTTATCAGTATTTTGCTTTTTGCGGAACAAAAAGTGGAAGCTTTGTGTTCGCGACGATCTTTTACAATTCCTTCATACTCTAATATAATTTGCCGATAATTTGTTCCGAAAAGAGGGAGAAAATTAACGAAAATTCGCTCTTTTAGTTCTCAGTTTAGTTTTAGTCATGTAGCATGGCTGAAAAACCTCATCACTTCAGCCACTGGGACTTCACTCTTCCGAATAGAATAACAACAACCGCCTGAACCTGAAATCTAAAGCACAGTGTTATCACCAATGATCAGTGTTGCCAGGTTCCAGAGGAAGCCCAGGGGACCTTTAGAGGGGAAAAACGGGGGACTTTCTCAAACAAAAAAGTGAACTTTCAGGGGTCCTTTTCACTGCTAGAAACACTGTTTAACCTTATATATATATATATATATATATATATATATATATATATATATATATATATATATATATATATATATATATACATATTCCGTACAGTGGCAGATTCTCAACAAACACATACGCACTCAGTTCATAACTGAATCATTTATTTCAGAAACCACCTAAGTGCGCTTTTTTCAACTTTTGGAAAACTAAAAAAGACTGTTTTGCAGCTTAAGCTTAAGTATAGGTAGTAGGGGGTAGGGGGCTTAGGGTAGGTAGGGGCTTATAGTATCCTTCAAATATTTTTTTATCAAATCAACAAAATGCTATTGGAATCATCTATTTTGTTAAATTTTTTTTCTTCAAGTTTTTGAGTTATAAATTTTTGAAAATTTTGCACTTAGGTGGTTTCTGCAAGACATGAATAAAACTGAAGTGATTTTTTAACAATTATTATTGAAATTAAGTCAAACGATTAATTTTTATCTATTTTGGTATCTAAAGTAAGTAAGAGACACACTTGAGTATAAACAAGAGTGGTTTTTACTAGGTTTTATTAAACGGAAAATACTTGTTCAAGTAGACTACACGCTTCAGTGCGCTTGGGCTACAGCGACGGCGTTTGGGTATTTTCTGAAATAAACGGATTCTTTTCAAGGATGTCAAATAGCATTGGTGATATGGAACACTGGTTATTTCGGCACGAATAAATAAACGATGTATTCACCTCTGAAAAGAACAGTACCACCAAAACGACATTTTTTTAATTTTTGTCGCTTTCTGAAATAAACGATTCAATTATTTTCGCTGTCTTGAGTCATAAGGATTTGACAAAATTATCAGATCAGACAGTTATATCTTGATAACTGATAATGGGGAACTGTTTTTGTTGTTGGTGACCGGTAACTATACTGAGTGACTAGAAATGGTTGGTGACACTAATCTAGCAAATTTTACTTCATGCTTTCATTTTTCAGGGTAAAGGGGGGACCTTTCAATAAAAAGGGGGAAATATTGAGGTACCCCGGAGGCCTTCAGGGATCGGGGTAACGGCAGACTGAAAAGGGGAAAATTCGCGATCAGCTGACTAGTGCTATAAGTTGCCCAGAACGTCACAAGGAAGCGCTAGTTGTGCCTTTCGGTGTGCTCCCGCGTGACTCTCTTGGTCCAGGTGTTCCCTTTTGTTCTTGCCGTCTCGTTCCTGGAGGTTCTAGCCGTAGACGATGTCAATACTAATCATTGTTGTTATGAGTTGGCTAAAATCTTCGCATCGCTAGATCGTCTCAACGTCACCACTACGGCGGCGGAAAGCAGATTTCGTTGGATCGAAATCTGAAGTTAGAAAACGTGTTTTCTCACGCGGTGAATCCGTGCTGATTCATGCTTCATATCTCGGCTCATGAGCAAATTGTTGTTGGTAGATAATGTTCTAAAGCCGCGGATACGATTCGGATCGACTGGACTAAAAATGTTTGAGAATGCGGGAGCGAGACACACACACATGAGAGAGATGTAATCTGGTTGCAAGATACAGAAACATTTGTACACTCATGCAAACATTTCTCCCACAGAAGAACCTTGGAAAAATGTTTAAAATCTTCCGTTATGGACATCAATATGATGGTGATTTACCCTATTTAGAACAATTTGATGAGCTTACGTAAAGTGAAGGAATAATGGGGCATGAAGGAACCTTTATTTGTAATGTTTCGTATATTTAGGCTTAACCCAATAATATAATGGCAAATACAGATCTGTTTTTGAAAGGCCTTTAGAATGACGCCTTGCTTTGGCTCCTTCTAACCGCCTCACGACCCCTCGGCTTCGCCACCCCCGCGGGAGGAGAAGGTCCTTCTTTTTCTCCCTTTTTTTGGCAAATCGCGCAACGCGCCCCCTTTATAAGAGAGTTGTTTTCCATCCGCGGTCTGACGTCATTGCATTTTCAGTACAAAACAAAAAAAGTAGAACGCGGACAAGAAAATAAGAAGAAAGACCTAGCGAGGGAACTAGTGAAGGGGTCCTTGTTGGTCAATAGTCGAGAAAACTCAAGATGCCGGTTTCAGCGCGCGGAAGGGAGGGGACGGCGATTATGACGGGTAAATCTTAACATATGTAAGGAACATATTTATTCCTAGAAGACATTATATATTTATTTCAATAATACGGGCAAGCCCAATAAATGAGGAGAAAAAAGTCCAGTCATGCAGCATGACCCCATGAGCGAATTTTTGAAGAAATCTTCGACATTTCAGTTGCTATTGATCGTGTAGAGAAATTTTAGTTTATGATTTTGTGATTTTGATAGACAAACATGGAATCAAATTATTAAAAATAATTAGGAGGTACTCATATTTCATAATTTCATGGCTGATATTTTCTAAGCCACAGTCAGTATTAAAGCTACATCAAGTCCTAAAACAGTTGAGCGTAAAACATTAAAGAGAGCGACCGAGAGAATCGGAGGACGGAATATTTCACAGAGTAAACTCATCAGTTGTGATTACTTTTTTTTTTTTTTTTTTTTTTTTTTTTTTTTTTTTTTTTTTTTTTTTTTTTTTTTTTTTTTTAACAAGCTACGTTTTAAACAGCATGGTTCTAGGATTGGTTATACATGGATACTTCCATAAGAGTAGTTCAATCTGAATTTGGACAATGTTTCATGCAAATATTACCGATTTTTACAACTAGCGAACGGCATTATTTCGATTTTTGACTGATTTGACTGGAAATTTTATGCTGATTCCGAATATACCACATGTTAGTATGCTGAAAAAATAATTTCGCACAACAAATCGCAAAAAACAGGCTATTTTGAAATTTTTGACTACATTTTTGAAAGTTTCAACCCGAAGATGTAATCCGATCATGCTGGCCAACGAACTCGAACTTTCGTTTTGTGTCCTTAACATTTTAAAATTTGTTTGAAGTTTCTAGCACAATTCTACGGACAGTTATCGTCTGGAATGACACATACATATATACATATATACATACATACATACATACATACATACATAAAAAAATGCGTTAAACTTCAGAATATGATTCAGAATAGCCTGAAACAGATTTCTGCATAAAATTTTTTCAAAAATTCACATTCTACAAATTTTGAGGCGAGAGCAATAGCTTAATTTTCTTCAAAAATTCGCTAATATATAGCAAATGTATAGGTACAAAATACATAGCGTAAATTACCGCGGTGAACAAAACAAAAAAATTTAACTATACTACCTATGAAATAGAATTGAAAATAGATGGAAAAAAGAAAGTTTACTGTCCAAAGTTAAGGGTGGTTCCACACAAGTTTTTCACTTTCGAGCGAAGCGAGGCTAATTAGGTGTTTGAAAGGTCGACACCTGGATATTCATTTAGAAGGTGGTTGGCTGTACGTGGGAGTCGGGACAGGGGGCGGTGGTACATGTAGTTTGTCCGCGAGAAAGGTGTCCAAAATAAGCTGTTGGATCGTGAGGCGGAACGGGGCAACAAATTCACCATTTCCAGAAGGTGGGAAGAATTGACGCGACCATTCAGGATGTTGTATAAAAGTCCAGTCATGCAGCATGACCCCATGAGCGAATTTTTGAAGAAATCTTCGACATTTCAGTCGCTATTGATCGTGTTGAGAAATTTTAGTTTATGATTTTGATAGACAAACATGGAATCAAATTATTAACACATGCACAGAGTAAACTCATCAGTTGCGATTACTTTTTTTTCTTTTTTTTTAATCACCTACTACCTACGTTTTAAACAGCATGGTTCTAGGATTGGTTATACAGGGATACTTCCATAAGAGAAGTTCAATCTGAATTAGGACAATGTTTCATGCAAATATTACCAATTTTTACAACTAGCGAACGGCATTATATCGATTTTTGACTGATTTTTCAACTTCGAAATTTTTGAAAACTTGATACATATTCTGATAGGAAATTATACGCTGATTCCGAATATACCACATGTTAGTATGCTGAAAAAATTATTTCGCACAACAAATCGCAAAAAACAGGCTATTTTGAAATTTTTGACTACATTTTTGAAAATTTCAACCCGAAGATGTAATCCGATCATGCTGGCCAACGAACTTGAACTTTCGTTTTGTGTCCTTAACATTTTAAAATTTGTTTGAAGTTTCTAGCACAATTCTACGGACAGTTATCGTCTGGAATGACACATATATATATACATACATACATAAAAAAATGCGTTAAACTTCAGAATATGATTCAGAATACCCTAAAACGGATTTCTGCATAACAATTTTTCAAAAATTCACATTCTACAAATTTTGAGGCGAGAGCAATAGCTTAATTTTCTTCAAAAATTCGCTAAAAATGAAATATCGGCTAGCTGTCTTCTGACTCGAGGGGGTAAAGTGCCGCAGTGCTCATTAATAGCCTCATAGTTTATAGAGTCAAATGGTGTATGAAGCTTAAATGCCACGTATCGGAGGAAGCGGCGATGAACCCTCTCTAGGTTAATATGACAATTATAGAATGGGCTTCAGATCACAGATGAGTACTCCATTAGAGGGACAACCAGAGAATTGTAGAGAGAGGTTATAGCAGGGACCTGGGTGAACTCCCTCGTATTCCTTTTCACGAACGCCAAAGCGCGCATTGCTCGGGAAGAAGTCGATGTAATGTTTCATCCAGTCACAGAATTAGCAAGAGTTAGTTTCTATGCATATCTTGAAAAAGTTATTCAATAATTTTTATTTCAGTAGTCAAGATAGATAGATAGATAAATGATTTATTGACATCACAGAAATAAAATGAAAATAATACACTTCATAATATATAGGAAATTAAACACACCATTATTTTTATATTAGTGTTGTCAACTTATTGTCGGCGATGGGCAAGCCCGTGCTGCCGACAAGAGTCGGAACTCAGCTCAAAAGCAGTACAACAAAGGGCGATTCCTCAAAATACAGGAAAAAGAAAAATAAAAAAAGAAGAAAATATTTCTATAAAAACTAAAGTAGTTACATTATTGGAATGTAACGTGGAACCAGGTTATTTTGTTACATAGGTACTAGCCATAATATTTTCTAAGGGGATGTAACCAACTGAAATCAACCAAGAGTATACAAGCTTTTTGTACCCATCTCGGTTACTGTTGAAAGGTGATTTCAGAACTCTAGGTAAAGATTTGTGCACTACATGTATTAAATAGCGAGGGTTTTTTTGTAAACAGAGTTGTTTTTGTACGAGGGTTTGCAACATTACCATCCAAGCGAAATCTTGTTGGGTATGCGTGTCCTGTTTCAGCAGAAATTATTTCAGGATGTTTATAATAGTATAGTAACAGGTTTTTAACGAACAACTGCCTAATTGAGAAGTTTTTGCTTAAATTACATACTTCCACCGAACTAAATGTTTTGTGCTTTTTTAAGCATACCTTCAATATAGATTTCTGTAATGTAGCCAGAGGTTTCAATGATGTTTGATATTTGCCACCCCATACGATAATTCCGTGTTGAATTATGGATTGCACTAGACTTACATATACCATTTTTATGTTTGTGGGGGATAACATCGAACGTAGATTGTAAAATATATGTATGAATTTCTTAAATTTTTCCACTAAATACGATACGTGACCCTTCAATGAAAGTTTATCATCAATGATGACACCCAGGTACTTATGCTCATGAACTCTTTCAATAGGAATGCAGGAGCACCCTCCTGAGCAGGTATGGATTCGGAATCTGTGATCTAACTGTGATTGCGAAGATAGAAAACATTCAAAGTCCTCAAAGCATGTTTTCAAGAAAAACGATATTTGAAGGCGGAATTCATAGACGGGAATTGAGTCTGAGTGAGCCCCAAAGTGTATCGATAAGTAAATTCATGCACTCAGCGCGATTCTCGACGTGATTTGAGGGCAACCCTGAGTGTGCAACCCAAAAGTACAATCAATGGGATTCATAAACAAAAAACGCTGCAAATTGTTTCACAAAGGTTTATTATTTTTTCAATTGAGTATGATCGTAGTTTTAGTTGGCTTGCGTACGTCATAAGGCCCGTCCAGACTCCTCGGCGTGTCCTATTTCGAGTTGCCACAACCTATACTTCTATAATTATATACGCATGTTTATATTTCTCGATTTGAGCTCCTATCTATTCAAATAATTATTGCCTTAATAATATCATTATCTAAGTACGTACGAAAAGTCGAGAGGATATGTTATTAAATATGCGTAGGAAAAGCATTGGTATTAACACACAAATATGACCTAGAAAAAAACATATATTCATGCCTCGAAGTAACGCTGCACCCACCTCATGGTGCCGCGGTGTATTATATGAGCATATCACGTAAAAGTAATAAATATCCATTCTCCTACACCCCTCTGCTACGCCCCTGGTCACTCCAGCCACCACAAGGTGCCGCGGCGCCTCCTCTCACTCCACCCCCCACTCACCCCCCTCACCACCCACCGTTACCCCCTGCCAAGCGTGCCAGGCGTGCGTCTAACACGTCTAACACTCAAAGCCTCGAAAAAGACACTTTTTCGCCCGTTTTTTGGCCCATAGCATCTATGCGAGTAAAGCGATCGGGATGGTTAAACGTTAGGACCACCTAGACCCAAAATGGAGTCTATGTGCGAAAGAACGGGTTTTTTAAGTCAATTCTTAGGACGGCGAACGGCGGACGGCGGACGGACATTTCAAATTTGGATTCTACGTACCTTGAAACGTAAGGGGGGGGGGGGTTATACAAATTTTTTGCTACACAATCACATAGGCTTATTATTGGAAATAATAAACCAAAAATGGGGTTGATTTGAGTGTCACCTTTAGCTCAACGGTGCAATATCCTGAGTGACGGGAGGAGGTAACTTAAGTGCATCAACTGATAACTTTTATTGTTATTTTCATGTAGATAATATATTAAAGGATACGTCGTTTATTTTGTTCGGATTTTATTTAAAAATGAGACTAGCTGAATGGTAATTAGGTACATGTTTCATGTGACCAAGAGATCCCATTCGAGTGTTCATAATAACAACGAAATATTTCGCAGACTATTCCTATTCGAGACAGAGACAGTCATGGACAACTACTAACCTGAAGGAGCCTAAAATAAATGAAGAGGATTTATAACCACAACAGCTGAAAGTACTGGTTGCTCTTTGATTTTATTCGATCTCTGCATACCAAGTTTGAAGTGCGTGCTTTTCCGATTCATCTTGGTTTGTGGAACGAGGTGGTGGTAGGTATGCTCCTTACATTCATCAGGATAGCACAATCAACGAGAATTCCAAGAATATGTGATTGCATGAAGCTCTCCCAAAACCTCACGTCTTCTTTTTGTCCAACAGTATGATTCTACCTATTAGGTACTCTTCTTATTTTCAACTACATCTCTGTTCTTCAAAACTAACAGGCGAATCATGTTTTCTCCTTTTCTCACTTCTTTCCCGTCATATCGTCACAACTCTATACACAAATTATCAGCACGTCAATAAATTACAGCTTCCTAGAGTGTAAAGCATAAAAAATAGCTTTAAGAGCCACTCATGTGATCCGGACCCTGGGCATCGTCAAGTAAATGTCCTGAAGAGGCTACATACAAAATTACAGCTTCCTAGAGTGTAAAGTATAGAAATTACCTATTAAAATGATTTAACCACCGCTTCACAAATTAAACCGTTCTCGCAATATTCGGATCACCTGCTATGAACCAAATCATCGAAACACCAGCTCAATGAAATCATCAGAAATTAACAAGCGGTTGCAATCATGTTCACAATTATGGAGAATGATCACCTGACTGTACAAAATTATTCAAATAACAATGGTCATAACTCGCCACGCACTTCGCAGTAGTTAACATAATATGGTTGGATATATTGAGAGTTTTCGAACGAATGGTCAACGGATTTTGTGGGGTGAAAAACAACGAAGTACCATTTCCCAAGCAACGACTCGGTTGTAAGCGGAAATCATCAGAAATTCGTGACGATTTTTTTATTATGTGCCATATGAAAGACATGAAAATGTCAAAAAAACGTTGCAGATTTGCGTGTCGTGTCGGAATTCACAGAACGAAAACATTAAACATGTTAATAAGGATTCAATTCAACAGTGGGATCCCAAACCATGAGGGAGGACCAGTGACTTTCGTCTTTGTCTGATAAGACCTACGTCCTGTCTCCCCAAGGAACAAGAAAAACGGCACAAAAAGCAAATACAAAGAAAAGAGTAACATCTGAGCACTTGTATTATCATTGTACAATGCGAGATGGAACTATCCCATCTCTTTTCCCTCAAACAAGGGAAACTTACCTTACAACATACTGTCAGAGCAGCAAATTTGAGTAGAAAAAGCGTTGAGTGTCCCCTGAGTGCACAGTTAAACTCGTGTAATCTGAGTGTGCCCCTTTCTGCTGAGAGAACCACCGATAATAATACCTAATCGAAAATTAGACTGAAAATTTGTTTATAAAATCGCGCTGCCTGGCTGAATTAAAAAAAATATATATATTTATCATTATTATTAGTACATTCATTTATTGAATGCCGCTAATGACCCTTCTGGTTGAGATGCGGCTTAAACCTTGGAAAAAGAAAAAACAAATTTTATTTATTTTTTTATTCACACTATACGACTACAATAAAAGTTAAAAACAGATTTTAATCCGGGTGTTCATTTCTTTATCCTGAATCCTTGCAGTTTCTTCCCTGATTACCAAAGATGACTGTGCCTTGATTAATCGGGGCTCAATCCAACAAGTACGACGGTGCCTTAATTGGTCAGAGCTCCAGGGACTTGTCTTTACCTTCTCCAAGTACGAGGGTGCCTCGTGAAATCAGGCTCTGGAGATTTGTTTCCATCCGGGCATCATTACAATGGTGCTCTTTATATCTCCGGGTTGAAATCCAAAAGTACCTCACTCTCTGATCATTTGTCCAGCGCAGCGGTGCCCTAGTTGCTCTGTGGGAAATGATCAACCGATGCCTTCTCATGTTCTGATAAGTTATACGTATGTAGGACGACAGGGATTCATGATTCAGGTTCCAACCCATTCAAAGCTTTCTCAAAGTTCAATTTATCGTTCAACTCGCTAGACTCACTTAGCCCGAGTTCATCTCCGCGAGACTCACTTGGCTGTACTTTTCGCACGCACAAATCACAACAGTACGACGACCTTCGACCTAGTAATTACTACCAATTCTCACTTTAATATTCAGGCCAAACTGGTTAAATGGATTCCGATCCCATTGCACGACAAGCTGATGGCATCATGCTCAAGGATTCATGAAAGAAAACACGTAACCACTGATTACAAACCTACGAAATTTGAGAAAAAATAAATAAATAAACACGTAAGGGCTCGTAAACGAAAGGTAATCGCGCGGCGTTCTAGGTAGAATGACTGCCTCAATAATAAATCGCAAAAGACGGGTCAATGAAGAGAGACGAGGGAGCCCCAATTATTCACCGAGTATCGATCAATTCCTCACTCGAGCGTTTTTTTTTTTTTTTTTTTTCGCAACTCTCCTTCATCCCTCGCACGACCTCAGTCTTTCGGTTGGAGCGGGGTTGGACGCGGGGGAACCATGAATATGTTAGGTTTTCCTACAGCTGACAAGAACCTAATCGATCCGCCGGCTGCGTTACCGTTTATCGTATATATCGATGCGGAACGGGTGACGACTGATGCCTACCCGGAGAGTCGACGGCGCACGGTGGGGCCGAAAATGGTTTAAAAAAAGTTCCAGTCATGCAGCATGATCGTATGAGCGAATTTTCATAAATATTTATCGTATTAAAATATGTTAAACTGTATTGAAATCGGAACAATTTCAGTAGAAAGAAATTGTTAAAAGCCAATTTTATGGCAAAGAAAAACTCACACTAACTAAAATTCGGCGATTCGAAAGAGATTTTGGATTTTTCGATATCTTTTGCAGTTTTTATAGATTTTATAGCAAATATTAATGAAATTTAAGTACGTTTTTCAGAATAATTTTGAGCAAACATTTTTAAATGTCCTAGTTAATCGTTAACAATTTAGTCTTGACTAAAATTCTGCTATAGATATGATTTTAACGATTTTTGGCCGTTTTTAGCCATTTTTAGTGATTTTTTTAGTACACTTTTCGAATTGTGATCAATTTAATGTTCTCAAAAGTTGTTGGCCAACGAACTCATCCTTTCGATTGAAATGCTTGATTTTTTGGCGAAAGAACGGTATTTTAATCTCAATCCTCACGACAGTTTTCGTCTGGAATGGACACTATACTTTCATAAGTTCTCCTCACAGATAAGAGCTGGCTTCATGATGCTCTCTCTGGATGGATGTCGCCGAAGATCGCCGAAACACTCATTATTGGAAATAATACGCCACAGCAGACATGCCGGCAGTCATGCCACATGACCGTATGAGCAAATTAAAAAAGAAAAATCCTAAACACTGTGATGCAAAAAATGAAAAAATTGTAAACTTTATTGTTAAACCAGAATTTTACACTCATGGTCTATTTAATGAAACGACCGCAAAGCTCGATAAGTTTTTCTTAACTAAATTGATGAAATCATCCATAAAATGGAAAGTTTTACTCATAAAACACAGGGTTTTTTACAGAATACAGAAATTTCTCCGTGTTTTACAAAATACAGAAAAACAATTTACAAGAAAAAAAAACTAACATATACCTACTTATTACATACGAAAATTGTTATGAAATTTGCAATTCCGGTGTTCAAAATACTTCTATATCTTCAATAATTTGTTTGAACAGATCAGTTCCTTGATATGCTTTCTTCAAACAAACAAAAGTTTCTGTCACAAAAGGTTATTGTCACCCCGCCACCGATTTTTGACAGTGCTAATAATTCAATAGTTTTAATAGTGCACCGCTTTACAATAACGCTACCTCATCGCTTATTTCCATCGTCCAGCCAGTTAAGACAAAAAATATAATTGCCTCACCTGGTCTATTGGACATTTATTTTACGGACAAAGCAATATGCAGAAATAACTAGTCACACAACTTCTATAGAAAATTGTCCAGGCTTTGCGGTATAGTAGAAAATTCCGAAACACTTAGACCATAAATTGAATCATATATTTTTGCAAAAATTTGTAATTGCTCATAAAATGTTCAAAATTTTTCGAACTAATGTGTTCAAAATTTAATATAAATCAATTTATGGTCCAAATATATATATATATATATATACCTATTTTTTGATGATAACGACTAAAAATGCAGGTATACGCAGTTGAAACTATTGCTGCAGTTTCGTTATTATACATACAACAACCTAAATACATCGTAAAGCTCATTTTTTTGCTGGTCCAAGAAATATGAAAAACGGGATTGTCATTTTTTGTGATTCAACATATTACAATGGTAAACTCAATTAACGCCAATATAATAACGAAAATAAAACTGAAAGAAATGATAATAATAAAAAATAATAACAAACCAATATCATAACAGGAAGAAAACTCTACGGAATAATAATAATGTTAAATAGTAGGTAACAATAATGAAATACACATTTTTCGGAATTTGACCACTTCAGTCTGATCAAAACGAACCCATCGTGGAATTATTTAGGTTTTCATTTCAATTATCTAAACTACACATTTAGGTTTTTTATGAATACTAGGAAGCTATGTGCCACACCTTATTCGTCAAACTATTTTTATTTTTATTTTTCTCTATTTTTCTAGATTTATTTATTTATTTTAATTTTTGTTTTTTTGTTTTATATTTACGAATATTTACTGTGGTGCCAATTAGCTAATACCTGCAGTATTTCTTAGCTGAGAAACTATGAATGGAAACCACGTTGTCGTAGAAGATTTCCCAAACCCGGCGTCCGACTTTTCAGAATATTTGGAGGTTTAGATTGAGCTTTATTTCCCAAGATGAAGTTGTCGGGGGGAAAAATGAAAATATTATCAGCTTTTTGGTTGTGTTGCCAGTTGGCGTTCTCCCAAAGCGTCAAGACAGCAACATAAACCTAACTCCCGCTTTAGGATATTTACAATGCTTCTGCTACTTGTGCGAGTGCGGGGCCCCGGAATCCAGGCAGCGGTTCTATGTGGTCTACGTGTCTGAAAAGAAAAGAATGCACTATCAGAATCGGGAAATGAGAGTGTGTTGTCAATAATGCCCCAGCTTCTCTAAAACTGTGGCTATTCTTGTTCTGCATTTCCAATTCTGAATTTCCGTAATAAAAAAAAAAAAAAAAAAAAATCA
The DNA here is from genome assembly GCA_030762985.1 of Adelphocoris suturalis. Taxonomy (NCBI): domain Eukaryota; kingdom Metazoa; phylum Arthropoda; class Insecta; order Hemiptera; family Miridae; genus Adelphocoris; species Adelphocoris suturalis. The sequence continues at coordinate 2,277,480 of CM061047.1, forward strand.
TGCCAGTCTGGCTTCCTCACTTATTGTAACGTGGATGTACCGAATTATTTTAAAGCAGGGTGCGTGTGTGTGTGTGTTTAGTTTTAAAAAACGGGTAAGTCCAAATTAAAAAAAAAAAAAAAAAAAAATAATAATACAACAATAAGTGACTGGTGACAAGTTTTTCAATATTTAGAATACAAGGTAATATGAAAAAGAATAGGCAAAATTATAACTGTCAAAAAAGCAAGAATATATTAAGATTAAATGGGTTTCAAAAACAAAAGTTAGCAGAAGGGAATAAGTAAAAAAATTCACTCACCAATACTCCTACATGATGGCTCAACACTAAGACCATTGAATAATGTAGTCAAAAAGGTTTTTCGAACCACAGCCACAGATTGATTGAAAAAGTCGATTCCAGGACACTGATCAAGGATGTAATTCGCCTCTCTTGGCAATCTCACGGTCGATGGTAAAGATAAGCCGTCGTTGAAAAAGGCGTCCAGAAGAGATTGGCAAATCTAGAGCTCAGTCGAGGGATCAGGAAATTAATCAGGGATAACAAAAGAGATGAGTCCATCAGTTCCAACAACAACTTGGGGAAAAAAAAAACCCAAATCGGCCACTCGTCTGCCATCTTCCAGTTCAACGGTCCGACACTTCTCGTTCATGGTAGAATAATCCACCAACTTCAGGGGAATATGGAGTTTAAATGCCACATACCCGAGAAGCCTGTGATGGACCCTCCTAAATTGCTGAACGTGGGACTTGTAATGGGAGTTCCATGCCACCAAAGCATATTGGAGGACAGGTTCGACCAATGCCCTGCAGAGCGCTAAAATTGCAGATATCTGATCGAAATCTCTAGTGATGCGCTTATTGAAGCCCAACAACTTCATAGTCCTGAAAGATATCAATGTGGTCAGAGAATGTCCAAAAGCTCCCCAAGATCCCGCAAGGTAGAAACTCTGTTCAAGAAAGAGTCGCCAATTTTATTGCTGGATATGATCGGGAGAATATGGTCGGGGGTGTTACTGTAAATACCCAAAATTCGTAACTAGCCGAAACTAGTGTAAGCTAGTCCACAACCACTCTTGGAGAGATTTTACATCGATCAGTTTTTTGCTTAGATCAGTAGTCTGGATGCTCGCTTCGCTCGCATCTCAAAAACGGGATATCATCAAATAGTCAATCCCTTAGTGATAATTCAGATTAGTCGCACGTACAGATTTGTATCCTATATGACCTGTTGAAACTGGTTCAGACGAATTGCGGTTCTTATGATATCATATACTTACAGGATGTCCCCAAAAACTTCCCCCCCCCCCCCTTGCTAAAATCGTTAATAATTTGACAAAAAGATATTTTTTTTTTTTTTTTTATGTTTTTTGTGAAGATCTCAAGAAAGACAAAATTGCACAGGTGCGCAATTGACATCAACTTCGTTATTTTAAATGTAAACCCCCGTTTTTCATTGCAGATTTAATTTCTAAGTGAAATGTTGCGAAGAAATGACCCATCACTTGATTTTTTCAAGTGCGCGTAAACGGGCGCAATTCCACTCCAAAAGTACTCAATTTCGCTCTAAAAGTGCAATAAATGTGAAATACTGAGTTTTTGAAAATGCCAATGCCACAAGTAATACATGATTTTGGAGTATTTTTTAGTACTGAACCTCGTAATGATGTTCATCTATTGATATTTGCAACACCAGCTTGGGAAAACACCAAAAAACTTACATTCAGAACTCTTTGTGCTTTGTGAAAATGTTTAAGAAAAGTGCGATTCTGGTCAATTCACGGTGTTTTTCCAAGTTGCTGTAGCAAATATCAATAAATGAACTTCATTATGATGTTTAACACGAAAAAATACATCTAAATCATGTATTAAATGCGGCAATTGAGCTTCTTCAAAAACTCAGTGTTTCACATTTATTGTACTTTTAGAGCGGAATTGCTTATTTTAGGAGCGGAATGGCGCCTGTTTTCGCGCACTCAAAAAATCGAATGATGGGTCATTTCTTCATAAAATTTGACGTAGAATTACAATCTGTCATATAAAATTTGGTTTCTCATTTAAAATAACGAAGTTGATGTCAATTGCGCACGTTTGCGCACGTGTGCAGTGTTCAATTTTATCATTTTTGAGATTGGAGAAACCATTAAGATTGATAAAAAAAATTATTTTACCCATTATTAACGATTTGAGCAAGGGGGGGGGGGGGGGTAAGTTTTTAGGGATACCCGGTATACCAAATGCGGTAAACTAAAATCCGTTTACCAGATTACCACGTGAACATTTTTTAGAAACAACATTCTACAATGTTTGACATCATTGCCGTAGTTTAATTTTCTGTTAAAATTCGCTATGATGACACAGGGTAAAATATAAAGTATAATTACGACTATGTGCATATATTCCAGGCTGCACGAACTTTTTCTCATCCTCCTGCAGGAATTTGAAACTTTCGAACCTTACCTTCAACAGTGAGGGAGAGAGCTATCATTGTCCCACACACTGTCCCATGGTCCCTAGCATATCATTGTCCCAAATGATAAGAATTCAAATTCCATTGGCCAGAAGAAGTGAATTATAGAAGGGGCGTGGGGCTACCACGTAGTAACAAATGCGATGGCGAAACACATATATTATTTTCTGAATTGGTTTCCGCACCTTTATCGCAAGTGATTAAGTTGATTAATTTCTGTTTCTCGATCTGTTTCAGGTAAGTTACTTGCTTGGGATATCACTACTACCGCCCGAATCATCTCTTTCAACCCTGCCAGCATCTTGCCAAGAACATATTATTCCTCTATAGCTCCCAATTTTACACATATGACGACAATGAAACATACTCCATTCAGCGAAAACCGGGGTACCACGCCAGAATCAGGTCAGTGCTCTTCATATATGTGCCAACAACAAAATGTGTTGCTCACTTTTCAAAAAGGAGTTTAATCCATCAAGAAAAGAACATAATACAGTACCGATAATCTTGAAGTGTATACCAACATCCTATTTATGATTCTAAAACCAAAACTTATGAATCTTCGCAGTATCACTCGTTGGTAATCCTGATTGTTTGACTAAACACATCCCACCAACAACAAATTCAATATTGTTAAGGTAACCATAACAAACTTTTACCATATACCGGAATCCAGTACCTACTTGAATCGGTTGGTAGTTTTCTAGCGCATTTAATTTGCTTTATCCACTTCAGTTTAAAAATTTCAAGTGGCAACTAACAATCGAAGTTGAATCATCGAACAGCAGCAACTTCCAGAAGGAATCTATGGCCATAGGGACTGGAATTTCACGAGTGATAAGTACTTGAGAAGTTTGAATTTTGTAGTTTTAAACATTTTTTTGCGATACTTGTATTGTTGAAGAGAAAAAATTGCCCTAGAGGAACTATAACACTCAGATATTTCTCTAATTTCGAACGATTAGTTTCCTGCAGCCACCAGCCTTCATTCTGATGTATTCTTCAAATCTTCTAGTTTGTCCATGAAATAGTGGAAACAACGTACAGTACTCACCGCATTCTTCCCTATCATGGGAGATATTATTCACAGAATGCATCATGGCTTCTAAACAGAAAAGAGTTTTTATTCAAAATATTACTAACTTCAAAATTATTACGATGATGATTACTTCAAAATTATTACTAACGTCTTCCACCATGTAATTACTAAAAGGAACGCCCTTGTGATTCGAGTACTGTGTAAGCTTTCTGGTCGGTCGAATTTTACCGAAATTTTGGAATGACCCACACAACAGAAGCTGAAGTAGTGTAAATTCAAGATTCATCAGACAAGAACGTGTTATACGTTTTACAAAAAAATCAACACTCATTCAGGAGTAATTGAGAATATACATCCAAGGGGATAGATGGGCGTGCAGTGGGTGCTTATAGCCATTGCATTGACTCCAAAGAAGTTCTTAGTTGAAATCGATTTTGAGGCGTTCCGAAATAAATCCCTTAGTTTAACGCATTTTCAATGTATATACAAGGAAATACATACGAATCCATTCTTGCGCCAAAAAATCAAGCTTCCCTAGTGAAAGAGTGAGCTCGTTGTCCAGCACTTTTTTATCTTATTAAATTGGTCAAATTTCAAATATGTGCAGAAAAGATTACTACAAATGGCTCAAATCGAAATACATATACGCTTAGCTAAATATTACTGAAAAACAGTATACAAAATAAGAAGTAGAATATCAAAACATTAAAGTACAAAATTATGCTTAAAAAGTCCTTAAATTTTTAATAAGTGCTGAAAAATCGTATAAGAGCTTTCCTAAGTCAATGCAATTTCGTATGATCGTCCAGGTAACTTTCCTCTGCAACCACTGAAGCTAAATTAAACTGCAAAACAATCAAAATTTTTATTTGAATAGCAGAACGTTATTAGGAACAAGATTATTGCCATAAATTGGATATTTAACAATTTCATTGCACTTAAAGTGCTAAAATTTTAAAAAATCAACATTAATGTAATACGATAGTTTACGATGATTCGCTCAGACGATTGGAAAATGCTGCATGCTTGGAACTTTTTATTCATTTATTTTTATTTTTTATTGGTCATAGCATCGATCCATCATCTTTCCATAACCAGGAAAACCTCCGTGGATCTCACCACAAAGAGGTTAGTGCTCCCTGTGACCATAACGCGGCCGCGTGAACAATAAAATAAAAATATACATTGTCTAGCAGACGACAGTCGGGGATATATCGCCCCAAGCTTTCAGAGTCGGATATTGGCAAAGACTTTAACCCTCATAAAAAATGCCCAGCGGCTTCCAGCTGGGTCACAATGCAAATGCGAATCCACCAGAAATCATTATGTTATGACGTTGTTTCGAAAAAATTAACTGTTTTAATTTATAAGCTCAAGACGCCGGGGGTTCGCCTTCTCTGCTCCAGTTCGGGTTCATTATTAATGCGGTTCGGCAACGAATATATTACTGTCTGCACCTTTTCGCATTCTATTTTGGGTTTTTATCTCTCTAAGAACCAACTTATGAAGAGAGACTGAAACCTTCACCGTTTAATTCATTTCCGACATTTTTGGTTGTGTTAAAATTATAGCAAACTTAAACTTCATCATTGTTGGGCTTCGAGGAAAAAAAGGATGTGGTGATTATTCCCTACTGGGCGATAATACATGCATTAAGATGAATTATAGGGGAAAGCCGATCTGGGCAAATTCACTGCACAACACAGCCCATTTGGATAAAGCCTTTTTGGATGCTGTCGCCTAATTGGGCAAAAGAGTTTCTCCACGTTTTTGGGCCCCTTTTTTAGCCTATCTACTGGGGAAAAAAAAGTCCAGTCATGCAGCATGACCCCATGAGCGAATTTTTGAAGAAATCTTCGACATTTCAGTCGCTATTGATCGTGTAGAGAAATTTTAGTTTATGATTTTGATTGACAAACATGGAATCAAATGATTAAAAATAATTAGGAGGTACTCTTACTTCCATAAGAGTAGTTCAATCTGAATTTGGACAATGTTTCATGCAAATATTACCGATTTTTACAACTAGCGAACGGCATTATTTCGATTTTTGACTGATTTTTCAACATTGAAATTTTTGAAAACTTGATACATATTCTTATAGGAAATTTTACGCTGATTCCGAATATACCACATGTTAGTATGCTGAAAAAATTATTTCGCACAACAAATCGCAAAAAACAGGCTATTTTGAAATTTTTTACTACATTTTGGAAAATATCAACCCGAAGATGTAATCCGATCATGCTGGCCAACGAACTTGAACTTTCGTTTTGTGTCCTTAACATTTTAAAATTTGTTTGAAGTTTCTAGCACAATTCTACGGACAGTTATCGTCTGGAACGACACATACATATATACATACATACATACATGAAAAAATGCGTTAAACTTCAGAATATGATTCAGAATAGCCTGAAACGGATTTCTGCATAAACATTTTTCAAAAATTCACATTCTAAAAATTTTGAGGCGAGAGCAATAGCTTAATTTTCTTCAAAAATTCGCTAAAACTTTCAATTTCTTCAAAATAATCCTATCATTAGTAGCTACTGCGTATGCGCGAATGTTTATTCCTTTTAACGAACCTAATTTCAACAGTTTTCATCCGATTTTGATGAAATTTTCATGCAATGTGTGGGTTAAGCTGTATATGGTCGTTTTCATACTTTTCAAACCATCATTTCATTCTGCGCATGCGCAAATGTGAATTACTTCAAGCATCATTTTTTCACGCCCTAGTCGTCCACTCGATCGAGTTCGGTGCACAGTTGGTAAACAATGGTTTGATTATTCCATATCAATTTCAACATTATTGCATCATTAGTTGCTCCCGCGCATATGCGAAAGTGAAAACCCAGAAACAAGATCATTTTGTTGATTTTATCAGATTTTTTTTACATGTTCTGGGAATGATCGGGTCAGGCTGTAGATTGTCCTCTACCAATTTAATTTTAGCGATTTTTTTTAAAGAAAATTAAGCTATTGCTCTCGCCTCAAAATTTGTATAATGTGAATTTTTGAAAAAATGTTATGCAGAAGTCCGTTTCAGGCTACTCTGAATCATATTCTGAAGTTTAACGCATTTTTTAATGTATGTATGTATATATGTATGCATGTATGTATGTATGTATGTGTCATTCCAGACGATAACTGTCCGTAGAATTGTGCTAGGAAGTTCAAACAAATTTTAAAATGTTAAGGACACAAAACGAAAGTTCAAGTTCGATGGCCAGCGATTTGTTGTGGGAAATAATTTTTTCAGCATACTAACATGTGGTATATTCGGAATCAGCGTAAAATTTCCTATAAGAATATGTATCAAGTTTTCAAAAATTTCAAAGTTGAAAAATCAGTCAAAAATCGAAATAATGCCGTTCGCTAGTTGTAAAAATCGGTATTATTTGCATGAAACATTTTTTAAATTGCAGAATGAAATAATTTTGTTTATCTTTTTTGGCCATAAATAGGTAGGTAGTTATAAATTTTTTTTATACTTGAAGTGCTCAAATTTCAAATCAATGTAAAGTTATAATGTACTATAATGTTTCAAAAATAAGAAGGTTAATTACTTCCAAGTGTACCAAGGTCGGACGTTTTAGCCAATTTTCTAAGAAAATGAAGCAATAGCGATGAATCCAAAATTTCCTCCATGGAAATTCATTTTGAAATTCCTTGAGTTAACGCTTTTTGATATGTGTATGTAGAGTGTGATCAAAAAGTGCTGGTTCTTTTCAATATGCGCGCAAACAGAGGGTCGAGAGGGTTTCGACCGATTGCAATTGTATAATTTTCTATGAAAATTTGCTAAAGTTCATTGGGTACAAAGACGCTAAAAGATTCACGTTAGTCACGTTCACAAAGAAGCGTTCGTATAATCCCAAAACATAACACGTGGCAAGATAAATTAATTAACTATTAATTACATAAATATGCCTCAACAACTCGAATGGTGCCATTTTCTTGGTAGCTAAGGTGTATTAGTTACGCGTTGAAATGTTTTTCCTAATCGCTCCTGTCACCCAATACTCCTAAAGTCGCCTGAAAAAGGAAAGGGACGACCAGTCTGGCGCTTGAGTTAATGATCATTCCAAGTTAGCAGCTATTAATACCTTATAACGTCTCGTGTTTCCAAGGATCATCTGCGGTCTTTCGTTTTCTTGCCTTCCACCACATTCCTCCCACCATCGACATTTCATGGGTTCGAGTCATCCGCAACTGGCATGATCGAGCGAGAACTGTTCCAATTCTTTAGTGACGTGATTAATGCTCAGCGAATCTTGGAGTGTTCATGAATACCTCCGTGGGGTGTTTTAGTCCAGCCTTCCATTTTCAAAACTAGATTTCTCTGCTTCATATCATCGTTTACTTTCACTCCTCTCATCTCTTCATGAGAAGGATTTTTGCACAGGGAGTTTCAAGTTTTAAACAAGCACCTAGTCCACTCCCTCACAGAAAAATGGAATGAACCTCAATCAGAGATAGCCAGAAGGGTTGAAGTGAAAATCCAGATCGCCATCATGGCGAATTTTTGAAGAAAATTAAGCTATTGCTCTCGCCTCAAAATTTGTAGAATGTGAATTTTTGAAAACGTTTTATGCAGAAATCCGTTTCAGGCTATTCTGAATCATATTCTGAAGTTTAACGCATTTTAGCGAATTTTTGAAGAAAATTAAGCTATTGCTCTCGCCTCAAAATTTGTAGAATGTGAATTTTTGAAAATATTTTATGCAGAAATCCGTTTCAGGCTATTCTGAATCATATTCTGAAGTTTAACGCATTTTTTTATGTATGTATGTATGTATGTATGTATGAATGTGTCATTCCAGACAATAACTGTCCGTAGAATTGTGCTAGAAACTTCAAACAAATTTTAAAATGTTAAGGACACAAAACAAAAGTTCAAGTTCGTTGGCTAGCATGATTGGATTACATCTTCGGGTTGAAATTTTCAAAAATGTAGTCAACATTTCAAAATAGCCTGTTTTTTGCGATTTGTTGTGCGAAATCAGCATATTAACATGTGGTATATTCTAAATCTGCGTAAAATTTCCTATAAGAATATGTATCAAGTTTTCAAAAATTTCAAAGTTGAAAAATCAGTCAAAAATCGAAATAATGCCGTTCGCTAGTTGTAAAAATCGGTAATATTTGCATGAAACATTGTCCAAATTCAGATTGAACTACTCTTATGGAAGTATCCCTGTATAACCAATCCTAGAACCATGCTGTTTAAAACGTAGGAAGTAGGTGCTTGTTTAATAATTTGATTCCATGTTTGTCTATCAAAATCATAAACTAAAATTTCTCTACACGATCAATAGCGACTGAAATGTCGAAGATTTCTTCAAAATTCGCTCATGGGGTCATTCTGCATGACTGAACTTTTTTTTAGACTATGGGAGTCCAGAAAACCGCCCCACGGAACGTCATACTCGAGCCTGAAGGAACCCGGAATGGGAATGGAATACTGCTCCCTTCTTAAATTTCTTATAGATTGAGACCGAGATCCACTGACCTACATCTTGGATCCACAATCAAGAATGGTCGGATGTCCTGCCCAGTCCGGGGGCGGCCTTCCATGACGTTTATCTCTTGGGTGTGTGGACACACGAAATGGCGACTTGATGAAAAATGGTCAGGTGGTCTCGGGAGCCGTTATGGTGGGTGGGTCCGAGCCGGTCTGGAATCCTGGGCTCTTGAGAGGCCAAACGCGGAGGGACGCATTGCCAGGGTGATCATTCCTTTTGTTTGTCTGGTGGTCTGTCCTTACATAATAAATAACTATATATAAAAAAATCACAACCCCCGTTTTCATGGGGGTGTTCCACAACCTCACGTGCTTACCCTTACCCATTCAAAGATATCCCGAGTCCACTCCTGCCAAGACCAGTGTTCTGTGCCAAAAGACTGTCCAACACTGGAATATTAAACATTTGTGTATAGTAATGAGTAAACAGTAACTAAACTTATGTTCTAACAATTTCGGTGTTTTTGTGAGTGTAGTAACATTATGTCTCCTTTCCGAGTTCGGTGAACATTAATTTTACGGTAGTGTTGTTACACCGGAAACTTTTTGATGCCGAAGAAAATACCTCTCCCGTCCGCCAGAAAGAGATGGACGTAGTTACTGGTTTAGTATGAAGGATGGGGCCGTTCAACCCGGAGTAACTTGATAGAGGCAGCCAATACATCAGGGGGAGGGTTGGCTTCTGTTTCTTCCAGAGTCAGTTGAAGACTCCCGAAGGAGATGAAGGGAAACCAATCGTTCGATTCTAATAGTCACAATTAACTATATTTTTATCCTTAAAGTATAGTATCCATCCCAACGGCTGGTCTACGATTGAAAAATGTGGCATTTACGGTGAAACGTCAGAATTTATCATCGGAATTGAAAAACTTGGGAAATGGCAACTTCAACGTGAAGACAAATTTTTATTTTTTTATTTTTTACTTGAGTACATTGTCTTAAGCTATGTCTAACATTAACCTGATCATCTGGCACTATGATTCCTCCACTCAAGATGTAATGTGCTATTTATTAGTGAAATTTCTTTCCGTATACACCGTACAATAGTCATATACTAATACTTTTCCGTTCAATTTGAGTGGAATCGACAACCATCGGCTTGTTCGGCTTCATTCCAGCACCTATCATGTCGTCAAGTACAATGTATCCCCCACTGGTGAACTTTAGCACAATATTGACGCAGTTTGGTGCGTCAAGCGCCAACATGATTTTCTGGTGATACTATTCCTCTGTTCAGGATATAATGTGATCTTTATTAGTGACGTTTCCATTCGTTTCTGCAGTACAGTCATCATAATATTCTCGAATCTTTCCGATTTATTTGTGTGCGTTTTTGACGCACGTTGGCACTAATAATTTTGATTGGTGAAAGTTCCTTCTATACATATATCCTTCTGATTAAGTTTAGCGCAATTTTCGACTCACTCTGGTTGCGCTCTTGCGCCTGCCTGATCTTGCGCCAATCTTCAAAAATGTATTCATTCTCCCTTCTAGTAGATTGGTTTATGTCTGTAGTATTGAGAAAATATTCAGTGAAAAACTGCTGTACTTACTCTCATAACTTCCCTACACGAGCCATAGAGATGTATAATTTGAAGTTACCAAAGTGCAGAACAACTTTTGCTCAACTTAATTATCGCCGCCACAGAGGTGTAGTAGAATTTAATAAATTGAATGCAAATGAAAAAAAAAGGAGTTGTTATTACTGGAAAAACATAACCTACATAGAATGATTTTGTCCATCTTTCTTAATAAACTACAGAAACTGTAATTCCGAATGCTCTTAGCTATTTAATTTGTATCTTTGTGATACATGTATAATTTTGCCCGCTCATTTGTTACTTACCATAATATTAGGAAATTATAAGTAGACAATAGGTTATATTACAAAACCTAACTTTTTTTCGATATAAGTATATATCAAAGTAGATATTGAATTGATTTCCATTTCATATTAAGTACATTACAGCACAAAAAATTGATTGGACTATAATATTGAGATGTTAGCCTAAACACGGTCTGTAGAGGAGAATGAATATCCCACCGCGAGCAAGTGAACTCTTAATTCCTTCATTATTAGAGTAAAATTATGTAAACTGACTTTTTGTCTGTAATATTGTATATTGTAACTTTAATTTAATCAATTATTTTGTGGAAATAAAGAAGAAATTCATATATAATATATTATATGTATATATCTATATATATATATATATATATATATATATAATTAACACAATTTTTAGAAAAAACAATAGATTACACTACAAACTATTTTTTATATTTCGGCTTATTATAAGCCGAACTATTTTGTGTTAATTATACATGCTCTTGTTGAGCCACTTTATTCAATTGAATTATATATATATTTATATATATATATATATATATATATATATATATATATGTACTTATGACTTGGGGATATTCCTTCCGGTTGGTTGGAACAGTTTTGACGCACACTGGTGCGTCTGGTGTACTCTGGCGCCCACTTGATCGTCTGGTGATAGTTTTCCTCGATTTAGGATGCAATATACTTCTTATTAGTGAAACTTTCAACCGTACAGTCAGTACAGTAGTCACATAGTCGTATCTTTTTGTGTCAACAATATACTTTTGATTAGTAAAATTTCCATCCATATACCCATCCGGGTAGTTTTAGTGCGATCTGGTGCACTTTTGAGCACCACCATGAGGTGAGGCTTTAGGTAAAGGATGATAATCGATCGATTTCTTCAAAAGTAAATAAAAAAAACTATATTTTGAGATATTCAAACCTCCTGTACCCTTCCGGTTAAGTTTTTGGTTACTGGTTCTCGTCCGAATATTTCCTCGTCAGCAGTGTTTTTCAACTGTTCACCCTAGGGAGTTTCATTTGGAGACTCTCTAGGATATTAAGAGATTATTTGAATTATGGCAAGATGTATGTAGTCGCAGGGAATGTGATTGCACTAAGACTAAGATTAACGCTGTCAACACACATTCCCAAATTTATTATGTACATCATTCACAGAGCGCTAGAAGCTCAAAATTATAGGTACTAGACCAAACTACAAAAAGCAAATTTTAACGTGGCTTGCGAAAAATGGGAAAGTGGATTGCGAAACTATGCTCAACAGTATTTATGAATAATATTTTAAAACAATAATTTCACAATAGAAAGTTTTTCTACTTATAGAAGATAGGGACATCAAATACCATTTTAGTTATAATATTTAAGCTATACTTAGATTGTGTAGACGCATATCGATGTTATAACAACGAACTATGTTTGAAATTGTGACAGAGTTCCCGTCAGAATCCCAGAGAATGCGCTGCCGTCGCTCCGTTGTTACCCAGCGTGCGCCGGGCGCTTCTTCCCGTATTATCGAGCTGCTAAGTTTGGCAATGGATGGGTGATCCTAGAACTGGAAAACCAATCTCTTTCTGAACATAGCTCATAAGCTATTAGTAAGAAAATCTACTCCCGGAACATTGCACATTACGTTCCGGGATTGTACCTCTCTCACGGAATACTGTCACTCACCTCTCTGGAGGATTTAGGGCCCCATTGCACCTCTGGGGGGAGTACCTAAATCCTTGATAAAATTACGGCAAATCGCATAGACCTTAACCAGCGGCACGGGCCAAGCCTACCGTTGGACAAATGAGACAGGCGAATAGCCTAGTTCTACTTTTGTACCATCATCATATGTGTGTGTCGTTATTGAAATAAAAAAACGTTGCCGTTGGGGGTGTCTAGCCGCCAGTGGTTTGTGTTCATGATGGTACATTTATAGTAAAATGAAATCTGGGGGACACCCCCAGACCCCCGGATTGTTAATGTTAGGATCAAGGATCAAACCATTGAAACACAGAATGTGTATTTCGGGGATTCCCCGGAGGGCTGGTGGCAATCTGGTAAGTTCGGCCGAAGTTCATTCCGCGTTCTTGGAATCCAGCGCCTTGGATTGTAGACCTACGTGGCGTAGACCCTTCCCGGGGATATTAACGTTTTATAAGGTGGCAACCCTGTGACCAATTGTGGTGTGAACTTATGAGTTCCAAAGACGAATAGAAGCATGGAGGCTCAGGTAAGTCGTTAAACAATCCAACTATCGTCTGTTTACTAATTTTCAATAAAATGGGAGCAGTAAGTTAAAAAAGTCGTTAAGCATGTTAGGCATGGAAAACCCTCTGGCCAGGAGACAATTGTGTCTTTAATTAAAACACCCACTTCCTGATGAATTAGTCAAATAATCATAAAGATTACAAGCAATCCAACTATCGTCTGAATACTAACTGTCAATTAAATGGGAGCAGTACGTACCGGTCTTTCTTACCTACCGGCTTATTTATAATATTTATAATAATATTATAATAATGCTTGCCACTATGTATTATATGAATATGATATTATATTATATTATATATTTTCATTTATACACACACTCGCGTGAATGATGGGTCGCAGGGCTACGTGAGTAGGTACTGATTGCCCAGTCCGTAGAGAACACTACTTGAGCAGCGTTTCCACTCACCATTATCAACATACTAGCCGCTCCGGCTCGCTTCGCTCGCCTCCACGTCACTTTAATCGCTCCGCCTCGCATTTTTACCGACTTCCCGTCACTTTTTTCGATATCCGATTTCGTGTTCAGATTCGTCGGGACTAAACCTTTATTTCGCCCGCGAAAACCGTTCCGAAAAACGTACCTTTATGGGGTATATTTTAATCAGAAAAAACCAAGTTTTTCGTCGGACTTTTCGAGAAAACGGGTCCGTACTCTCGCATTTTTTGACGCATTTCCAGATAATTTTTTCGCGATCCGATCGCGCCGTCGTCTTCCTCGTAGAAAAACCTACGAAACCGGTATTTTTCAACGGCCGTTTAGAGGGGTACAGGAAGCGGGGAAGTCCAAAAAGCGCGCATTAACCGTTACTTCGACCCCCCTCCCGCCCTACGGCCCATGGTTCGGGTGGGATTAGAAAATTTTAAATTCGCTTATGCTCCCTTTCGGAAAATCCCAAGAAGATCCCCCAACTGGTACACTCCCCCCACTCAGCCGTTTGGCCGTGCATAGCCACACAGAGGGGTGGGGTTCGGGGGGGGGATCTTACAGGACGGACACCTTCAAACCAAATAACCCTCCGTAAAAACACATTCTGTGTTAATAAAATCGATCTAAAATCTATCGAAACGGCGTCTCTCGGGGTTTTTAAAAGCTCGAAGCACAGTTCGCCGGCGAAATTGCCGCTTATCGACCCCAACACAAGTTTCTCGAGGAGGAAGTTCCTAGACTCGAGGGATGTTACTCGGCCTCATGCGTGACTCGAGACGGTATTTTGCATGCATAGGAATTCGATCTCGCGGCCTCAGCCCCACGCTCTCCCAAAAACCCCGTCCGCTAGATCCTCAGCCCCTATAGTTGGGAGGCGAGTTTCACGTCATGCCCATAATACGATACTTTTGGAAACGATCTTGACGGTAACTGGATGACCTTGACCTCAATTTGAAACTTGAACTTCTACACCACAAGGTGGAAAAACGATAATGCATTTTCTCTTTCCATGAGGTAGCTAGTTAATACATATGCTATACAATGGTGGTGTACAAGATGAACACAATCTGTTATACAATAGGCAACGCATCGATTTTGGACTCATTTTAGATTAAAAATGCCTGTTTTTGGGTCATATTTCAATTATTTTTTCCTTGAACCTGTCGTTTTCTGCATTGACCCCCCGACGCCATGAGTGTTTTGGAATAACACCCTGAAAATTATTCTGCTAAAAATATGGATTTAACGAGTTTTAGCCGTTTTAGCGAATTTTTGAAGAAAATTAAGCTATTGATCTCAAACCTTGTAGAATGTGAATTTTTGAAAAAAGTTTATATTTTGCAGAAATCCGTTTCAGGCTATTCTGAATCATTTCATGTTTGCGAATTGTTGTGCGAAATAATTTTTTCAGCATACTAACATGTGATATATTCGGAATCAGCGTAACATTTCCTATAAGAATATGTATCAAGTTTTCAAAAATTTAAAAGTTGAAAAATCAGTCAAAAATCGAAATAATCGAAGATTTCTTCAAAAATTCGCTCATGGGGGCATCAGCTGGATTTTTTTTTTTTTTTTTTTTCTTTTTCGGGGAAAATTGGTCTTGTTATTTTAGCAATAGTTACTAATAAAAGTGTCTCCGATTTCTTTACACTGAAATTGCTCAAATTTCAATACAATTTTAAAAAATTACGATACGATAGATAATTTAAGAAAATTCGCTCATAAGAACATGATGCATGACTGGAACTTTTCATGTCATGGGGCTGTCAAATGAGCATTCCATCTAATGTATACCACTTGTGTGGACTCCTAACGAAGCGAAATTTCAAAAATGTTTCTTCCACAATTTTCTGACCGTTCGCAAATGTTTCATCTACAAGGAGAAAAAATCGCTTAAACGTAGAGGAAACGAAACGGGAAGCGGATTCGGCAAGGGTGGCCGAGACACCAGCAAAAAAAGCGATGGGACATTGTAGGAGAAGGGAATAAGGAGACACAAACGCCAGGGGAAGAGCAGGCTTTCCAAGCCATTGCAATTGCCTGTATAATGGTGTACTTTATTAGCATGAACCACAAATCTCCATAACGGTAGCACTACTTTAGAAACAGAGTCTAGCCTGTTATTGATCAGGGGTTGCCCTCATGAAAGTATGATGAATGAAGGAGGCTTTTTTTTTTATTTTTTGGTGTGTTCTTTTCATTTTTTCGTGGCGTCACGGATGGGCAAATTTTCACTTTCCCTTGGTCTATTCCCCCCAAAAAAGGATCATCAACCTCCCACGGGCCCGAACAAGTGACGTTCGCTGGCGATGGGGTGGAAGGAGAATGTTGAAGGATTTTCGAAGATTTATCCCGTAAAAATGAACATTTAACTCTGAAGCGGAGCCAAATTTATTATACCTACTTCCTTTGTCGATAAAGAGATGCTCTATGATTGTTCATTCGTAAGTTGAGAGTGGTTGATATGAATGTATAGAAGAGAGTGCCCAAAACCGGACCCCTGTTTTGTTTTTGAATTAAAAGAAATAGAAAATAGTAACAAATTATGTTTTAAAATCATCTAATATTTACTTTTTAATGTGTAGCATCATTCAACTTTTACTTTAAAAAAATCTAATTCAAAACTAGTACAAAAAAAAAAAAAATTTTATTAAACCTTACACGTTCTCAATTTATGATATCGTTGCCAAAACCGGACCCCTTGTAAAAAAAAATATATATATATATATATAAAAGAATTACAAATGGTATTAAATCAAAGAATACTCATTCTAGTTTCAAATATAATTATAATTTAACAATCACAGTACAATATAATACAATAAGATGAAGAGTTCAATCTCAGAAAATGATGCAGAATGTATTTTAAACAGAAACATGATTTAATTCCTTCGCGACAATAATCGCAGATGTACACTTTTTCAGCACCAGCACAATCCACATGGGCTCACAGTGAGCACATAACACACTTAACCCAACGCTCCCCTTTAGAATCCTCCGAAAATTTTCTTTCACAAAACAAGGTTCGGTTTTGGCAACAAGAGGGGGTCCGGTTTAAGCGACTAAAGCCATCAGTTTGTTAACCAGATTAATTTTGAACTAAATATCTAAATGAAACGTTTTGATGATAGGTAAACAATAAACTTAAACCTTGCCATTTGAGAATATATATATAGATATAAAGGCTTACCTGAAAATATCTGGGAAAAATAACGAAAACTGTAGCACTGCTCAAAAACTTTTTTCACTATCAAAACATGTAATGGTGAACTGATAAGCAACAAGTGAATGTGTGCGCTCCACTACATAGTGGTAAATGCCTAAACTACTGTTTACAGTTGAATAGGGTAGAGTTCAGGAGAATGCAGAGTCAGAAGACCAGGGGTCCACTTTAGGGGGAGGGGTCCGGTTTAGGGTACTTTCCTCTACACATACAGAATATAGGTATATGTAGTATTTTACCTCATAGTTAAACCTTTTTCGCTATGATTTGGTTTTAGCGAATTTTTGAAGAAAATTAAGCTATTGCTCTCGCCTCAAAATTTGAGGAATGTGAAGTTTTGAAAAAATTTTATGCAGAAATCCGTTTCAGGCTATTCTGAATCATATTCTGAAGTTTAACGCATTTTTTTATGTATGTATGTATGTATGTATGTATATATGTATATATGTATATATGTATGTATGTATGTATGTATGTGTCATTCCAGACGATAACTGTCCGTAGAATTGTGCTAGAAACTTCAAACAAATTTTAAAATGTTAAGGACACAAAACGAAAGTTCAAGTTCGTTGGCCAGCATGATCGGATTACATCTTCGGGTTGAAATTTTCAAAAATGTAGTCAAAAATTTCAAAATAGCCTGTTTTTTGCGATTTGTTGTGCGAAATAATTTTTTCAGCATACTAACATGTGGTATATTCGGAATCAGCGTAAAATTTCCTATAAGAATATGTATCAAGTTTTCAAAAATTTCAAAGTTGAAAAATCAGTCAAAAATCGAAATAATGCTGTTCGCTAGTTGTAAATAGCGACTGAAATGTCGAAGATTTCTTCAAAAATTCGCTCATGGGTCACGCTGCATGACTGGACTTTTTACTTTAAATTAAACCTTTTTAACTTTCACTTAAACCTTTTACACTTTCATTTAAACCTTTTTTACTTTCATTTAACACTTTTAGCGAATTTTTGAAGAAAATCAAGCTATTGCTTTTGCCTCAAAATTTGTAGAATGTGAATTTTTGAAAACATTTTATGCAGAAATCCGTTTCAGGCTATTCTGAATCATATTCTGAAGTTTAACGCATTTTTTAATGTATGTATGTATGTGTCATTCCAGACGATAACTGTCCGTAGAATTGTGCTAGAAATTTCACACAAATGTTGAAATGTTAAGGACACAAAACGAAAGTTCAAGTTCGTTGGCCAGCATGATCGGATTACATCTTCGGGTTGAAATTTTCAAAAATGTAGTCAAAAATTTCAAAATGGCCTTTTTTTTGCGATTTGTTGGGCGAAATAATTTTTTCAGCATACTAACGTGTGGTATATTCGGAATCAGCGTAAAATTTCCCATAAGAATATGAATCAAGTTTTCAAAAATTTCAAAGTTGAAAAATCAGTCAAAAATCGAAATAATGCCGTTCGCTAGTTGTAAAAATCGGTAATATTTGCATGAAACATTGTCCAAATTCACATTAAACTACTCTTATGGAAGTATTCCTGTATAACCAATCCTAGAACCATGCTGTTTAAAACGAAGGTAGTAGGTGCTTGTTAAAAAAAGTCCAGTCATGCAGCATGACCCCATGAACGAAATTTTGAGGAAATCTTCGACATTTCAGTCGCTATTGATCGTGTAGAGAAATTTTAGTTTATGATTTTGATAGACAAACATGGAATCAAATTATTAAAAATAATTAGGAGGATTGGACAATGTTTCATGCAAATATTACCGATTTTTGACGGATTTATCAACTTTGAAATTTTTGAAAACTTGATACATATTCTTATAGGAAATTTTACGCTGATTCCGAATATACCACATGTTAGTATGCTGAAAAAATTATTTCGCACAACAAATCGCAAAAAACAGGCTACTTTGAAAATTTTGACTACATTTTTGGAAATTTCAACCCGAAGATGTAATCCGATCATGCAGGTCAACGAACTTGAACTTTCGTTTTGTGTCCTCAACATTTTAAAATTTGTTTGAAGTTTCTAGCACAATTCTACGGACAGTTATCGTCTGGAATGACACATACATACATACATACTCGTATATACATACATACATAAAAAACTGCGTTAAACTTCAGAATATGATTCAGAATAGCCTGAAACGGATTTCTGCATAACATTTTTTTTTCAAAAAATCACATTCTACAAATTTTGAGGCGAAAGCAATAGCTCAATTTTCTTCAAAAATTCGCTTAAATGAAAGTTAAAAAGGTTTAATTTAAAGTAAAAAAGGTTTAAATCATTGCGAAAAAGGTTTAACTAAAAGGTAAAATACTATATAACATAATGGAGTCTCCCATTGGTCCACGTAGACGCTCCATTCAGTAGTGATTCATCTCTTCCAGTTGACAGTTGCTACGTAGTTCGTGGGGGCGTCTCATCCTTCACGATCCTCCACGCCGCATTCCCGGGCGTTTTACGCCGACGACCCCCTTGCCGAATGAGGTTGACGAACAGCCTGTGACGCGGACCTCTCGGGAGGCGGCAGTTTGTCCGAGCGAGACGGCAGTTTGCTTCGGACGAGGCGGCAGTTTCCCGCCTCCGCAACGTCATCGAAGGGGAGCCGTAACGCCGTAAGAATCGCGGGAGGTGTTTCGGCGAGGAGTGAATGAGCCTTTGGGGGCGGGCGATCACCGATTTGTCTCAATAAAACGGCGGGGGAGCTGAGGGCGAAGATTGAATCCTGCGTGAGGAGCTTCTACGACCGCCCCCGCGGCCCCCCTTCCCGCCACCCTACGTAGTAGATTTTTGTTAGAATTGGTCGGGATGCGGCCCAGGGAAAGTTTATAAAAAAAGTCCAGTCATGCAGCATGACCCCATGAGCGAATTTTTGAAGATGTTTCATGCAAATGTTTCATGCAAATATTACCGATTTTTACAACTAGCGAACGGCATTATTTCAATTTTTGACTGATTTTTCAACTTTGAAATTTTTGAAAACTTGATACATATTCTTATAGGAAATTTTACGCTGATTCAGAATATACCACATGCTAGTCTGCTGAAATAATTTTTCTCACAACAAATCGCAAAAAACAGGCGATTTTTAAATTTTTGACTACGTTTTTGAAAATTTCAACCCGAAGATGTAATCCGATCATGCTGGCCAACGAACTTGAACTTTCGTTTTGTGTCCTTAACATTTTAAAATTTGTTTGAAGTTTCTAGCACAATTCTACGGACAGTTATCGTCTGGAATGACACATACATAAATACATACATACATATATACATACATACATAAAAATTCGTTAAACTTCAGAATATGATCCAGAATAGCCTGAAACGGATTTCTGCATAAAGTTTTTTCAAAAACTCACATTTGTTTTTTCAAAAATTTCGCTAATTATTTAATTTATTCTTTTATCAAATAACGTTTCATCCCCTTATTGTGAACATCTTCAGAATAGTGTGTCCAGGAAAAAAACATAAACTTCCGAATGCAACGGATTTGCCAAATTAAACATCAACATTGGTAGTAGAGTTTGAAGCTGAACTAATTTTAAGTACTCTTACTTGTAGAACTTACTTGCTGCGTGAGGAGCTTCTACGACCGCCCCCGCGGCCCCCCTTCCCGCCACCCTACGTAGTAGATTTTTGTTAGAATTGGTCGGGATGCGGCCCAGGGAAAGTTTATAAAATTATTTAATTTATTCTTTTATCAAATAACGTTTCATCCCCTTATTGTGAACATCTTCAGAATAGTGTGTCCAGGAAAAAAACACATACTACCGAATGTAACGGATTTATCAAATTAAACAACAACAGGGGTAGTAGAGTTCGTAGCTGAACTAATTTTAGAGTACTGTAGTGGTTAGAGAAACGCTCTATCCACCATGTAATAGCTAATCAATAATCCAGAATTTTAAAATAATAACGCTCAAAATAGATTGAAAATAACAAACAATGAGTTCTGAAAACACAACGCAACAACAATTATTAAAAATCACTGTAATTTATGTTACAAAAGTTACTCCTGTTGTAGTAACTCAGCACCAATTTTTCCCCTCAATTAAAAAAACAACGTTATCGATCACTGCTAAAATGATTTCTATCTCGTACACCAATTTATTCGGACAGTTGATTGGCAATATCCGAATGTCTACCCTATACACTGCTTCTTTTCCGAAAGCACTCATCAAGATCAGCCAGCTAGATAATAGAAATAAGTTTAAACAGGACGCTCGTACTTTCTCTCTTATGAGAGAAGAGCTTTGAGCATTGAAAATGTCTCAGTAATATCAATGTTTTTTATTGTTTTAAATGAAATAACAATTAGAAAACATAAAATAATTATTGACACACAATTACTGAATTTGCTGTAAGCCAGTCTCGACGATGCCCAATTCTTCCACGAATATGAATTCACAGTCCTTTTTTTAATAACTGGTATTGTGAAGTATCCATTGACATCATATTGACAAAATACTTGCAACCATCTAGAGTTAAAATGTTTATCCATTTTTCGTTCTCATCATCTGATTTGGATAATATTCCTCCAATAATAGATACTTTTCGCCCTTCATATGCCGCATGGTGAGAACATTAGTGACGTATAATCTCAAAACCTATGAGATCAATAGTGACGGAAGTCGAGATACGTCACTTTTGAGTTTATTGTGTGATTTTCAAAAGGTGTTTGAAGGTTCTGTACAAGTTTCAAAACTGTAGTTCCATTATTTAACGCTAGAGAGCAGCAAACGTCACTACTGTCTGGAGGAAGGGGGTGTCACCTGATGAAGCTATAGTGGCGGATTCAAGTTCAAGTCATTAAAGAGATAAGGTAATATACAAAATAGTAACAGCAATAGAGACGTAAGTGAAGTTTTGTCGGTAGTGCATTGCACGACATTTGCCATAAGAGAAGGATTCCAAGTTAATATTGACTGAAGCACTGGTTATATTATATTAAGCCTATAATGCTCTACAACTTAACAATTTTAGGGTCTGGCGTTTTTGCCGTATCAATGGTTTAAGTCAGTAGTGCCCTACTTCTATAGGTTTGTTCATAGGTACATCGCATGTTCCGTCGTAATGTAGTGGACTGAAATGTTTTTCTATTTTTAATTTTCGACGTAAATAGGTAAAAACGCTGTTCATCATTACAAATTTTGAAGTTTTTTTAGCATGAATATGCTATAGCCGTGACCTAACTACCGAAAAATGTCCCACGAGAGTGCAACGAAAGTAGCGCCAATAATTGTGATGATTTCCGCTTACAACCGAGTCGTTGCTAGGGATATGATACTTCGTCGTTTTTCATCCCACAAAATTCGTTGACCATTCGTTCGAAAGCTCTCGATTTATCCAACCATACTATATTAACTACTGCGAAGTGCGTGGCCAACAAGCTGAGTTATGAGCATGGTTATATGAATAATTGTTTACACACAGGTGATCATTCTCAATTATTGATATTGTGAACATGATTGCAACCGCTTGTTAATTTCTGATGATTTCATTGAGCTGGTGTTTCGATTATGTGATTCATAGCAGGTGATCCGAATATTGCGAGAACGGTTAGATTTGTGAAGCGGTGGTTAAATTATTTTAATAGGTAATTTTTATACTTTACACTATAGGAAGCTGTAATTTCGTATGTAGCCTCTTTAGCCTCTTTCTATAATAAAGTGAGTGTTTACTCGCGAGTTTCTATTAGGAGATCATCATCTCACAAGAGCTCAATCGTCGTGATAATTTCTATAATAAAGTGAATGTTTACTCGCGAGTTTCTATTAGGAGATCATCATCTCACAAGAGCTCAATGGTCGTGATCATTTCTATAATAAAGTGAGAGCGAGGAGCTAAAACATGATTCCATGTTTTAGGATTGATGGCAGAATGATAAACAGAGTTCAGAGGCCGATGGGGGGTCGGGTTCAGAGAATCGACGAGGAGTGAGTCGTGTACGGCTAAAGCATATTCATGTTTTTTAATTTTAGCCGTCAGGCTCAAAGGAACTGTGGCTTTTTTTTAAAGTAAAAACACCATCTGAAGCGCAACCTAACAATATCCTCACATGGCTAGTCAATTGGGACTTAATTTAACTTCTGAGACTGAATATCTGTCTACCTAGTTTAAATTGTACCCAAAACTTAGGTAATAGATGCCTCGGTACTTTAATTATACCAATTCAAAATAATATGCTATTAATAATTATCGAATTTTGCTCATGGGTAACAAATTTTCCAATGTAAACAGAATTCATCATTTTAGTTGTGAACCATAATTTAGAGATTCTCAATGAGTGCTAGAATTTTATTTAGATTTCTGTGGTACATATACCTTTTAATCTGCCTACTTATTAAGCTTAAAGCACTGTGATTGATAACTGTGAAAAAAGTCGTTCGATAGAACATAGCTATTTACCTTCTATGTTGAAAACTCAGTGGTGATTTGTTGTGATGGTGAACGTATAACTCATTAAATTCATTAAAGAAGATAATTATTCCAAATTTCACCAAGTTCATTTTGGGACTTTCAGACCAGCTTTTCTTACATTAAAAATTGTTTTAAATCACTCTGTAAGTCTTTTTTCAACCCCACTTACGTCACTAACATCCTTATTAATGGTTTAAAGAAGTGAAAATGTTGAGCAATAACGACGTAAATCGTTAAAAAAAAAAAAAAAAAAAAAAAAAAAAAGGGAAAAAACACGATTATTTCAAGAAAAGTAAATTATTGTTGAAAAATATGGAATAAACAGAGATGGAAGGAAGATAAATGATTCATTTATACCGTATATTTTGGTTGTAATCGCCTTTTGAAATTACACCAAATCTT